>JAJMCF010001080.1:0-11097 GCA_030585045.1 Zhuliangozyma parablackwelliae | reverse complement strand
GTGAAGAGGAGGGGAGAAGACAAGCGTGTAGACAAAAACACTCGTCGTGTGAGAGGATAACCGCTTTGGGTGTGGCACTGTATGAATTGAAGCATTCATTCTTACAAGAGGATGGGGCTCACCCTCTCCCTCACACATACACACACACACACACCCACGCACTCACTTCCCCCCCCCCCCCTAGAAAGGAAAAAATGAAAGAGGCGGGCGAAACGATGATGTAATGTAAAAGTGATTGCTATTGATGTAATGCAGCCAACAGAAACAAGGGCATGGCCAATTAGTAATCCATTTGGAGTTCATTGGTTTCCCAAGGAAGATGGGACATTCATAGAAGATATGATCCAGGCAGACAAAACAGTCCCTTGCTGTCTCCCAGGGTTGGCAACAGGTTGGTTGATGGTAAAGGGGGGCAGGGTGGCGCGGTGGGATGGCAGCAGCCCCCAAGTTCAGTCTCGTAAATGCTGGTGTCTAACCTGTAGAAAAGAAAGAAGAAAAGATACACAAAAAAGTGGGAGCGTGACTGGGAATAAAGCAAAAAAAAAAAAAAAAAGAGAGACCCATTTTGTGTTTTTTCTGCAGGTTTGTGTTTTTTTACAGGTTTTCTCTCTTGCTCTCTCACGCTGTCTCTCTCTCTCTCTCACACGCTCTTCCTCTCTTCCTACTCCTTTTCTCTCTCTCTTCAGAGATTTCCCAAAACACAACACAATTTCATCAACATCACAAACCAACAACCGGTATGTACCTACACCATCAATGCGACTACTCACCCTGCAATGACCCCTCGATGATCACGTAGGCAATGGACGCTGACTGTACCTCCCCAAAGGAGTTGCCTGAGCGGATACAGCACAGACGGGAGGGGGGGTGATCATGGAGTTTTTTTTTTGACCAATCGCCCCCTGACTGTTGTCGACAGAGATAACACACGGCGGCACAAGACACTTGCGGTTGCTCCCGCGCAGAGCACGCAACTCCCCCTCCGTTCTACCTACTACACACGAATTGGGCACATGCGATTGATTGATTGATTGATTGGGTGGGCGTACTCACGTGCGCTGTCCCATCTTCCTGATCTGGCCCAGTCCTTTCCCATTTTAAATTTCCCTTGTCGACAAGTTGTTTATAGTTTGTGTTGCCAGACTTTTTTTCGTTTCCGCACGACCTTTGTTTTGAGTGGGTAGGAAAATTTTGTTGTCGACTGGGAAGAGAGGGAGAGGGAAACAAGGGCGGGCTCATTTTTTTTTTCCTTCGTCCTTGTTGGTCAGTGCTTTTCCTTTGTACTGAATTGAACCAATCCCCCCCCCTTGAATCAATTACATCGTATGTGCAGTGTGCAATAGTCTACAGTTTGGGTGCAACAGTTTGGGTGCCGCAGTCAGCAGTCAGCAGCCAGCAGCCAGTAGTGTGAGAAGTCTGTCCCGCTGAAACATTTTGTACTAACCCCGTCTCTAGAACCATGCCTGCCTCCCGTGAAGACTCCGTCTACCTCGCCAAATTGGCCGAACAAGCTGAACGTTATGAAGAGATGGTTGAAAATATGAAAGCCGTAGCCTCGTCCGGCCAAGAATTGTCTGTCGAAGAGCGTAATTTGTTATCTGTTGCCTACAAGAACGTCATTGGCGCTCGTAGAGCATCTTGGAGAATTGTTTCTTCCATCGAACAGAAGGAAGAAGCCAAGGGTAACGAACAACAAGTTACCTTGATTAGAGACTACCGTACCAAGATTGAAGCCGAATTGTCCAAGATTTGTGAAGACATTTTGTCCGTTTTGACCGACCACTTGATCTCGTCTGCTCAAACCGGTGAGTCCAAGGTCTTTTACTACAAGATGAAGGGTGACTACCACAGATACTTGGCTGAGTTTGCCATCTCTGAAAAGAGAAAGGAAGCCGCCGACTTGTCGTTGGAAGCCTACAAGTCCGCTTCCGACGTTGCTGTCACGGAATTGCCACCAACCCACCCAATCAGATTAGGGTTGGCCTTGAACTTTTCCGTGTTTTACTACGAGATTTTGAACTCGCCCGACAGAGCTTGTCATTTGGCCAAGCAGGCCTTTGACGATGCTGTTGCTGACTTGGAAACCTTATCTGAAGACTCGTACAAGGACTCCACCTTGATTATGCAATTGTTGAGAGATAACTTGACCTTGTGGACTGACTTGAGCGAGGCTCCAGCCACCACCGAGGAGCAACAACAACAGTCACAACAACAGCCAGCTCCACAATCAGAAACTAAGGCTGATGAAGAATAGAGAATGTACGTAAAGCTTTAGTTTTATCTTGTGTGTGAATCAAACCTCCTGATTGCCAAACCAAACAGCCAAACCAAACAGCCAAACAAATCAACAGCCAAACAAATCAACAAACAACCCCCCATCACGCCTTTTTTTTATATATGTACCTACCTATTGTTTTCTCTTACTTCAGATTGGTTTTGCTTCGTGCTTGTATCTCTACTGTACAGTCCTGTCATATACATCGTTTACTGTCTCTATGAAACCCCCTCTTCCTTCTCTTCCTTCTTCCACCCCTTCCACCCTCCCTTTTGAACGCGTAGCCCAAGCTTTTATCTTCCCTTTTTGGAAACAAGTGCACGACAAAACAGAACAAAACGAAACAACAAACACAACGTCAGAAACGAAACAAAAAAAAATTTCCCCTGTTGATTTCGTTTAATTTGACAACACAATCAACCCCCTATCTCTCTCCTCACACACCATGCCTGAGCCAGTCGGAATTGCTGATTTACCCAACCAAAGGTATGTACGACAACATGGAAACGGGGCAATGCCCTCTTGTTTCTGTCCTGTTTTTCTCCCACCACCACCACCACCATAATACTAACTCCTCTCGTTTCAGGTACAAAATTGTCTCCAAACAAGGAGCCACCTTCACCATTATGGTTGCTGGCGAAAGCGGATTGGGCAAGACCACTTTTATCAACACCCTTTTCCAAACATCGTTGAAGCCTCACCAGGATGACACCCAAAGACACAATAAATTCACATCGGCCCACCAAACGGTGGAGATTGACATTGTGAGAGCTATTTTGGAGGAAAAGAATTTCAAGATTAGATTGAACATTGTCGACACCCCCGGGTTCGGGAACAACGTCAACAACCACGACTCGTGGGGCCCAATCATTGACTTTATCGATGACCAGCACGAGTCGTACATGAAGCAGGAGCAGCAGCCCAGTAGAGCCAACAAGAAGGACTTGAGGGTCCATGCGTGCCTCTATTTCATCAGACCCACCGGCCACTCTTTGAAGCCGTTGGATGTTGAGATTATGCAGAGATTGGCCACCAGAGTCAATCTTATCCCCGTTATTGCCAAAGCCGACACGTTGGGTCCGCAGGAGTTGGACACGTTCAAGACGAGAATAAGAGATATTATCGAGGCCCAGGATATCAAAATCTACACTCCGCCCATGGAGGTGGACGACCAGGCGAGCTCGGCGCACGCGCGGCAGTTGATTGAGTCCATGCCATTTGCCATCATTGGGTCGGAAGAGGAAGTTGAGACTGCTCCCGGGCAGTTTGCCAGAGGTAGAAAGTACCCCTGGGGCGTTGTTGAGGTTGAAAACGACCAGCACTGCGACTTTAAAAAGTTGAGAAGTCTCTTGTTGAGAACAAACATGTTGGACTTGATTTTGTCCACCAAAGAGTTGCACTACGAAACGTTTAGGTCAATCAGACTAGGCGGCGACGAACACAACCTCCAATTGCAGTCCAACGGCGCCAATGGCGACACCGAGGAAGAGTTGGTCAACGAAAAGGGTGACGTTGTCAAGAAGCCCAAGAAGCCTAGAAGAGCAGTCAACCCCAAGTTCAAGGAGGATGAGGATGGGTTGAAGAAGTTCTTTACCGAGCAGGTCAAGGCGGAAGACAAGAGGTTTAAGCAGTGGGAAACCAACATTGTTTCCGAAAGAAACCGGTTGAACCAGGATTTGGAGGATATGCAGAGCAAGTTGAAGCTGTTGGAGGAGCAGGTGAAGAAGTTGCAGATATCAAAGCGTTAGAGGCTGTTGGATATATATATTTTATGTATGTTTTCTTTTTTTTTGTTCCCCCCACCCTAGAGAAAGTCGAGTTTGTTTTTGATGGCTTGTGTATATTGTTTCTCCTCGGTTACACACGGCATCATCAAAATAGAATCAAAAAAAAAAAAAAGAGCCATGGTTCATGTGCCACAACCAAAGCCGCCCACACCCACTATGGATTCATCTGATTCGAGCTATCAGCAGCAGGATGGCGCTTTGTCGACCCCGTCGCCGCTGGCATTGTCAGTGCAGCAGCAAGCTTCGCTAGCGCAGAAGTTCAAGCGAAACTATCGTGCATGTCTAAACTGCCGCTTGCGCAAGGTCAAGTGTGATTTAGGCTCGGTCGACTCGCCCCATGGGGGCAAGTGTGCACGGTGCTTGAGAGAAAGAAAGGATTGTGTCTTTGTCGAGAGTAAGCGTGGTGGCGCCGCCAACGTTATCAACGGAAGACTAAAGAAACAAAAGAGGGAAAATGGACACGAGCTGGTGCAGGGAGGGGTACAGGGAGGGGTGCGGCGATACAGCCAGTACCTGTCGAGCCAGTCACCCGATTCGAGTGGGAATACATACCCTGTTTCCGCCCTTCCATCTCCACAGCAGGTGTTGCCAGGGGTAAACAGTATCCTCAACCAGCAGCAGGAAACGCACTTGCTTCCACCACCACCACCTCCTCCTCCTCCTCCTCCTCCACCGCCACCGCCACTGCATGCACAAGCTGCCTTGGGAGCACATTCTGCTCCATCCGCTCCCTCTGTGTCGTCTGTCCCACCTCCACCACCGCAGCCCCGCTCTCTCCATCCGCAGTTGCCCATCCCAGTGTTGCAGAAGAGTCCAAGCAACCACTTCTCCACGATGGAAGGCGCGTTGGTGTTTTTGGCCAACGCGGCAGGGACTATAGCCAAAGCGGATGAGCGTGATAATATCGATGCGCAATCGCGGTACGCGCAAATTGAAGCAGCGTCGAGACATAGCGCTGAGTTGGGCGCCAACTCAAACTCTGCCTCCTCATCGTCGCCAGCAGGCACGCCGAGGGTCCCAACAAGAGAGCCGCCAAGGTCAAACCACGTCCCGCAGTATATGAAACCGACGGGCAAGAGAATGGTGATGCCGCCTGCCGACGGGTTTGCCGTGCGGCCAAGGGGGTCAAACAAGCTTTCGAGCATTGAGTATATCGGCCCGCCACCTAATGGGATTTTGACGGAAGAAGAGGCGGAAAAGTTGATCAACTTGTTCTTTACAACCATGCACCCCTTCTTCCCGCACATTCCCAAGTTTCTCCACTCCCCCAAGATCTTGAGCGGGTACCCCATCTTGCTCTGTGCCATACTCACCATCTCGTCGCGGTACCATCCGTTTGAAAAGAATGCCGGGATAGGCAATGTCCCCCGGAATATTGAAGTGCACGACCGGCTTTGGCTCTATGTGCAGAGGTTGATTTCGCAAACGGTGTGGGCCGAGGCAAGCACGCGAAGCATTGGCACGATATTTGCGTTTTTGCTCTTTACCGAGTGGAACCCTAGAGCCATCCATTGGCGGTGGTCTGACTATGCAAACAAGGCCGAGGAGGTGAATGACGACGTTACATCTTCCGCGCCGGGGCAGCTGCTGACATTTGGTGCTAGTGCTGCGGGTGCTGCTGGTGCTGCTGGTGCATCTGCATCCGCTGGGGCCACCGGTAGTAGTGCTCACAACGGCGTGGCGAACGAGCCCAATAATCTTGCTGGGCTAGGCGCCATGCGGAGGAGCCACCGTATGGCGTGGATGTTGATTGGGTCTGCCGTTCGATTGGCCCAGGATATGGGGTTTATGGAGATCAGCTCCAAGACATTTATTGCCACGCATATAGCCGAGATCAACTCGGTGATGGACATTTCCCGGCGGTCGATGCTTGCGCATTCATTGTCGGAGGTGGATTTGGACGATGGCGAACTTGTAGAGGAGGAGATGGACGACGTTGAAGGAGATCAGGAGGAGAACAACAACAACAACGACGACGACGACGACGACGACGACGACGACGTCCGGATCATGCGCATGACGGAGGAGGAGTTGAAAAGAATTTCGGCCGAGCATGTGTTGAAATTCACCCGGGGCGAGAAAGCCCAGATTGAATTGTTGCAAATCATGTCGTTGGGCCACGAGAGTCTTTATGGGTACAAGGCCCAGTTGGGACAGCTTTCGCAGCGGCAAAACTTGTCGGTGTTGAACATTTTGGGTCCCTTGATCAACAACTGGGGCAGAAAGTATAAACTGTACTTGACGCCCACCCACCCGCGGGTGATCAGGCACTTGGCATACCACGATCGGCTCGGCAACGCGCGGCACGAGCTTTCCAGGTGCATCGAGAAGGAAACGTTTGTGTTTGAGTTCAACTATGTGAAACTATACATCTACTCGTTGGCGTTGAGCCCCTCCAAGGTGGAGAAACGCAAACACCGAATCACGCTAAAGTTGGATGAGATTTCAAAGTCGGCCAAATACATTGAGCAGGCGTTTGGCGCCGCCAACGAAATGCTAAATGCGGCGCACCGAGTGCACAAGCTCAAGATGCTCCGGTTTATGCCCGTCCGGTGGTTGCTCCGGATGGTGAGGGCGGTGGCGTTTATCGTGAAATGTTATCTCACCATCACGGCGCACAAGAACTCGACCGTGAGCAGTGACAATTACGACTCGACCATCTTGTCGCTTTCGTTGATTAGTATTGACGATATTACCCAGTCGATCCAGCGGGCGGCAATCACGTTGCGCGACTGTTCGCCCGATGAATTGCACTTGTGCACCAGGTACTCCAACGTGTTGATGTATTTGTGTTCGGAGATGAAGCAAAAGAGGAACAACCAGGATGGGGGTGATGTGAGTGCAGAGGGTGTTGCTGTTGCGGGTGCTGCTGTTGCTGCTCCTGCCCCATATGTTCCCACCCCACATTTTCAGCCTCAGCCTGTGGATATGAGTCGCCAGTCCACCTTTAATGAACCCATGGCCACCTCAAACTCACACTCAAACCCCCACTCCTGGCAGCAGCTGCCGATTGAGCAGTTCCCATACGGGCAAAACTCATACTTTCAACTGCAGCAGCCCACGGTGGCTGAGCTTGCACATAGTGAGAACACAACTCCCGGCAATGCCTCGGCGGCGGCGCTGCAACCAACAATCGGGGACTCTGATGTCATGGATTGGTTCATGAATAACCGTACCGTGGGGCTTGATTTCGTGGCACCGTGGACAGAAATGATTGAGCAGCAGTTGAATCTCAATGACCAGTTTAACTTTAACGATGCGTTATAGAGACTAATTTATAAACGACATACTCCCCCCGCCTCCCCCCCCCCCTACTTATTATCCAATTCTCTACTCGTCCCATCCTTGTATCTTGTTGATCAACGACAAGTAGAATCCGCGGTGCGACACGTCTTCCCGTAGCTCGCCGTTCATGATCGAGTCAAAGCCTTTGATGGTGGCGGTGTAGGCGGCGGGCAAGTAGGGGATAAACGTGTGGGCCTCAAACTTGTTGCTCTCCCGGAGGGCGCCCAAGTCATTGGCATCACTATTTTGATAGTAATCGGTCGCGTCAAAGGCAATGGTGGTTATATCGACCGTCAAGTCGAGCGAGTACCCGTGAAAGTTGGCCAACTTGTTTGCCGCGCCGTGCAATTGGGCCACGCACTTTTTGGCATGGACGTTGCCCCTATCGGCCATGTACTTGAGCAACGCCACCCCGCGGCGCAACTGCGGGTAGGTGCTGCCCTTCAAGCTGGCAATGAGCACCATTATCAAGGCCGAGTACAAGTGCTGGCTCTCCCAGTATCCCAACACAAAAATGCTGTGGGTGGTGTACAACCTAGAAATGATGTCGATGGTGGCCACCGAGACAAAGAGGCCCTTGGCAATCATCTGCTCCACGCTGTCGACATTGTCAACCACATCGGGCAAAAGGGTGGGCTCGAGCACGAGGCAAATCAAGGGCTTGGTAATGATGATGATCAACTGGTGGTACCGGAGGAGGATGTTTGCCCGGCTCCGCAGCGGCAGCAGGTGCAACAGCAGCAGGTGCAGTAGATGGGATATATAGTCGCGCGTGCGGAACTGGGTGAGCAAGGGGCCCTCGAAATTGGCCACGAGCTCGGCGCTGCTGGCCAACACCAGCTTGAGGAGCTGTTTCTGGCTAAACTGGCTGGTGTTGATGTAGTTGACCCACAAGGTGCGGACGTTGGGCCCGTAGATTAAGCGGACAAACCTGGCCACGTATTTTGTCAAGTGCACGTTGGTCTCGAGGGTGTTGGTGTCGAACCCGTCTCCCAAGTCAAACACATTCTCCGACGGCAAGTCGACGTCGGTGTCGGTGTATTGGAAATGCACCGTTTTGGCGGCCCATATCGTGTCGATGATAAACACCGACCACCATAGCCGTTTCGCTTGCTCCAAAGACACCCGTTGTTGGATATAGTCTTGGCCGGGGGTGGTGCTGGTGGTGCTAGTGGTGCCGGTGATATTGTGGCTGCTGGTGTCGTTGCCATCACTGGTGAGCTCCCGCTGTCGGTGGTAACCCTGGGCCACCGAGGATCTCGCGGCCACGCCCAAGTAGTTGTACACTGTGTTGTACCTCGCGAGGTTTGCCGAGTACAACCCGAGGAGCAAGGCGCACTGGATAAAGGTGATGCCGGTGTCGGGCCCAGTTAGCCGGAACAAGTGCTCGGCGAGGATGTAGTACTCGATCCCGGGGTACTTTGTCTCGTCGGTCTTTACATTTAGTAGCTGCTCGCCAAACCCCACCAATGTGAAGAAGTAGCAGAGGGAGATTTGGGAGATGGGGCCGGCGTTGATGTTGGTGTTGGTGCTGGTGTTGGTGCTGGTGCTGGGGATGGGGGTGTGCCGCCCCGGAGTACCCGGCATTGTGTGCTGCTGGTCCTGGATCTTGTCAAACAAGACATAGACGTCGTTGATAAGCCGGAGCACCTGCTTGATATCCAAGAGGTAAAACTCCTGGTTGTAGGTGGAATAGACCTTGTTGATCAAGTTCATGGCGTATGTCTTGAGCGGTAGCTTGTGCAAACACTCGAGGAGCAAGCTGTGCTGGATCTCATAGTTTTCAAACTCGCTTGCGTCGCTAAACTCGACTCTTGGCACCGGCTGCTCTATCGTTCTTGTGCTGGTGGTGGTGGTGGTGTTGATACTGGTTGGTATGGCGGGGTTAGCATAGACATTTACACCCATAGCGGTGGCGAGGGACTCCAATTGTTGTACTTGTTGGTGGAGTTTATTCAACTCAGACTCCATAATGACAATCTTTCTGTCTCGATTGGGGTATACGCACCCGTTGCCGTGGTAGGCGGTGCGGCAGTTGGCACAGCTGGGTTTCTCGCCCGAGCATTTGATTTTGGAAAGCTTGCATCTCGTGCAGGCATAGTGAGATCGTCCATACACTTTGAGCGGCTTTGGTTTTTGCACGTGGTTGCTCATTGGGTGGACATAAAAGGTGGTGGTAGGTGGGGGTGCAGGGGGGCGAGAAAGGACAGAGGTTCAGAAAGAACTGGTGGTGGCAACGGCAACGGCAACGGCAACGGTTGCTGTGTAGGTGACTGTGAAAATGGTTAGATTGTGTCGTTTTTAAATTGAGAAAGTTTAGCCTTTGTCGTAATTGGCGAAGGGAAGAAAAAAATAGGCGAGCGACGAAATCATCATTTCCTCAGGATGGGGTGGTGGTGGAAGAGGGGGTGGAAGAGAGCTGGGCGGGTTTCCCGGGAGTGGCGTGTATACGATGGGGGCTAGTATTTGCATGCGGAGGGGTTGGGTCTGGTTGCGTGGGTGTGTGTGTGTGTAGTGATGCTCTTTGCTCTTTGCTCTTTGCTTTTTGTTGTTGTAGTATAGTGATGTCATATGGGGGGGTTGATGGTTCTTCTACGCCCCCTCTGTATACTTTTTATATGCACCCGCCCATAACATACTGGTGGGTTGGCCGCAAAGTTCGCCATGACTTCCACTTTGGATCATTTACCGAATCTTGCTAAAAATCTTGGCCAAAAAAAAAGGAAAAACCAAACCATTAAAAGAAAAACGGGTTATTTTGGGTTATTTCGCCTAATGCATGACTGGAGTAGATAGTTACAAGCGGCAGCTTTACTGGAGAGGGGATGGCAAGAGCAGATTTGAGGATACTATCACGGGGTAAAATTTTACATGGTAGCGTCTTGGATGGCGCTACCAACTATGTATATTCGGCGCCGAAATGAGGCGGTGTTGGTGCGGCACCACAAAAGCTGGAGACGGGTGAAGCAGACACCCACGGCAAAATAGTGGCGATCCTGGCGTTTACTTTCCTCTAGCGGGTCGAGGAGCCACCAAGAGTGTCTGCGCCAGCACGTGCCGATCTATCGTGGGCGAGAACGGGAGAAGCTCATGCAAGTTTCAGATTTGCGGTGCACCAAAACAGGCACCACCACACAAAAACGGGGGGTATACATATGTCTCATGTAAGGGTAGTGCCAGCTAGGATGAAGGAGCGGCAACATGGATGGTAGCACGTGCCACATGGTGATACCGCAAAGCCGCCTAGGTCCATCCTTTCTGCGAGTAGCACACCAACAAAGGGTAGCAGCTAGTAGAATGTCGCAGGCATGTTGGAATGTCTACCAGCAAGGAGACTAACGACTAAGGCGGCTCTCTCTCTCTCCCTCTCTCCCTCTCCCTCTCTCCCTCTCCCTCTCTGTGTCGATTGTGCTGAAAAATTTTGAGACACAAAATCACGACAATGCGACTCAGCCACCAAGAGTTTTTATACCATGTGTTTACAGTGCAACCCAAGGAGACGAAGGGGGGAAAAGAGTAGAACAAAGAGGGGGGGGGGGAGACGAGAGGAAATGAGGGAAAGCAGTGTGTTGAAGAAGGTGGATGAGAACAGTGGGTTTTGGCTTTGCCGTAGTTAGGGGCAGGTTGTGAAAAAGAACAAGCAAGCGGCGGTGGTTGGGTTGGGCCACGTGATATGCTCCATAGTGACGACGCCAGAGGAAGAGAGAATGGTGAAAGGGGGAAAGGGGGGTACCAAATCAAATCAAATCA
>JAJMCF010001075.1:15018-29849 GCA_030585045.1 Zhuliangozyma parablackwelliae | reverse complement strand
TGCAGTAAGCAGCACAGAGAACAATACACCGAAAACAAATTTCTTGATAGCCAGCACAAAGTCACCAAGGGCATACCAACCACCCCGTGTTTGTCACGACAACCACTACACGAGCATTTACACTTTACAACAAAAGTACTTTTTTTTTTTTCATTTTCTAAAAGAGGAATCAACAAACGAGCCAGACGCGGCAATTTTTAGTGGTACCTTTCCTCCCCCCCCTTAAGCCTTGGATGGAGCCAAGCCAACAGCATTCTTCTTCAAGTCGTAGATGGAGTAGTACCTTCTCAAGAATGCATCACCAATAATGGCCAAGTCACCAATAGGTTGGGGAAAGTCCACTGGGGTAAAGACCGAGATACAAGAGCCACCCACTTCCAAAATGTAGTCATAGGCCGACAAGGTGAAGTTGTACCCGGCAAACGTCAAGGTCAACTCTGGCAACGAGTCGCGCTTGTCGCAGTCAACTTGGTACTGGCCCGACCACGATTTCTCAGCACCAATCTTGGAGTTGATAATCTCAGCCAAGGTGGAGGGCAACGTGATCAACGAGGTACCGGTGTCAATAGCAGCACCAGTCTTGGTCAAGTGGGCATACTCGTCGCCCAAACCAATACCCTCAAAGGCAACTTCCCAGTACGCCTTTCTTCTGACGGGCAACCAAGTGACCTTGCCCTGGAACAACGACTCGTCGTACCCACCAAAGGTGGCCAAACCGCCATTGTTTTCGTCCTTGGAGGTGTCACCCAAGTAGAAACTCACCTGTGGTGTGTCCAACAACCCGCTGTTGATGGCATTGTACACGGGGGGAACAATCTGGTTGACGGAAATGGCGTCGTACGCCAAGCCCAAAATACCGTCAAACTTGCCAAACGCCAACGCCAAGCCGGGCTCAGAGGTGACTTCGGCGAAATCCTGCTTGGGGATGACCAAGTCGCCAATGGTCAAAACGTCCTGCGACACGTACCCCTCCATAGAGCCAGAGACGTACAGGATGCTGAACGCGGACCCGTTGGCCTTGTACGACGAAGAAGCATCGTGGTCATACTTGGCGTGCAAGAAACAGGCCAAGGAAGAGCATTCCTTGGAGGGCACCCACAAGTTGGAGGACCCGGTATCCAAAATGACCTTGAATGGTTGGCCAGGGGTACCGACTTGGATCTCGGTATAGTACTGGGCATTCAAGTAGTTGGTCAACGGAGCGTCAACTCTGCCCTTCCCCTGCGGGGTGACAAAGGGGATTTCGGCCTGGTTGCCTAGCATCACCTGCTGGATGCCGTATGCCGAAGGGTTCCCGTTGGCAACGTTGAACATGTTCATGTACTTGTTGGTCAATGCATTGGTGTACTCGCGGAAAGTGTTGGGGTTCAAGGTCTCGTCGTTGGACAACTTGGACAACTTTGTGCTGAACGGCTTGGCAGTGACCGAGGTGAGGGCCAACGCAATGGTGGATAAGACAGACAAGGACAATTGCATGGTTGGTGTTCTTGTGTGACTGTGTACTGGGAGTAGGAGTGTGGTATGGAGTAGAAAATTTAGGGGGGGCGGAGAGAGTGAGTGAGAGATTGGGGGGAGAGAGAGAGAGAGGTTGCCACTGAGCCGCAAGGATAAGAGGATGGTCGTGCGAGCGACAAAATTGCTAAATGTGGCGAGAACACTTCCGTCTTGGGGTTCGATTGCCAGCGAGCCAAGGTAGAGAATAGGGGCTAAGAGCCGGGACACGGCGGTGGGCGCTTGTTGGCTAGGCAGCCCAATGAGGGAACTGCCTGGAAACTTTGACAAGATCTTCTGGTATATATATAGCATTTTAAAGTCTTCTAGATGCTTTCTCCTCTTAGCGGCTTAGCGATATACCGACTGTCTGCCTATTTGGGAGGTATAGTGGAAGACATCTCCTGAGTGGCACACGAGTCCTGCCCTCAGACCACTTCCTTACCCCCTTGCTTTCACATGCGATGTGTTTCGTTATCACAAGCAGCGAAAAACGGCGTTGCATCAACTGACTGCCATCCACATGCGGAGATTGCCCACACTCTTGGCACTCTTGCCGCTCTTGCATACTCTGCTGTGGTATGTTTTGCACTGGTTTGGTGGCCATGGTTCACAACCCATGTTCAACATATTTACTCCTTTTTCCCCACTGTGAGTTTCAGCAACGACTCCGCCTTCAACCACTGCCAATAAACCCAGCCTCGACCCACCATCTTCTTGCCTCCTCCAATCATCCTCGGCATGCTCATTAAGCTTGTAAAATATTTTTGTTGGGGAAGGAAATCTTTTCGCTTATTTTACAACCGTTTTCCCCTCGTAGTTTTTTTAGACATACAAGTCCAGTTACTCGCCGCTGTCATCACCACCACTACTACAACGAGCTATTTGGGACAGGAGGGCGATTCCGTGTCAAAGCAGATCAAGGGGGCCGTCATGTTTGGCACCCCCTGGGATTTTCCCGATAGTGCTATCCACCTCCGGGAAAGCATCCTTGGCCACAATGTTTATTCTCCGGCAATGTGCAACAACTTGTTCGCATTGCTAAACTCACATGGTATTTTGGTCAATAATGAAATCGTCAAGGAGTATAGGGAGAACCCCACAAATTACAACGTGAAGCTTTTAAAGAGTTTTACGTCAAGACTATTTGGCCTCAACTCGGCGGACGAGTACTATCGGTTAGCCTCGCCAGCACAGAGATTATTGATATTCCAAGTGGTTTAATCCCTTTCTCATTTATAGATGTATTTATCAGACACCGACTGCCATTAAAGAGCAGATGGCCAGAACAAACCCGTATGCTCTCGATAAACACTAGCTCCTGAAAGGAAAGTTGTTACTTGTTGCTATTGCCAAAATGGTCCTGGATCGCCCGTTGTAAGTGCTCATTACCAAAATCGTATTTAACTGTGTATTCTTGCCTTGGCATGCCCTGTGACAAAGCTGCAAATACATTTGGCACTGTTGATGTATAACATTTGTTTGGGTCCTTTTCCAGCTTCTATTGCTGCCAATAGCAAACATCGATTGATTGTTGCTTATCCTCGGCACCCTTTCCAAAAAGATTTTGTTGACGGAGAAATCTTTTCGTTTCTTTTACAACCGGTCTTCTTCTTCTTCATTCACCATATACGTCGTCATCGCCATCCGCAATGATTGGTTTTAGTTTGTTCAAGTCTAGGGTGGAAAACTACATCAGTAGGAAGCCGGTACAGTTTACTGCACGCATCCCCGGCAGTGCTGCCCTTCCAGACACTACAACCATCCCCGATCTCATCAAATCGACTATCCCCGAATTCACCGCCAACTATTCCTTCTACATCAACCCCTTGTTATCCTCAGGTCATACCCAAACGGCATACACGGCACTCAACAAGTTTGAGAACCACCACCAAGTTCACTATAAGCGGCAGATTCTCCAGATTGAAAACAAGACGTACACCTTGCCCAACGGAGATAAGCTCAAATATGACCAGTGGGAAGGTGAGAGCACCATCGCATTGGACTATGCCGTGCCCGCATACACTCCAGATCCTGAAAGTATCAAGTTTAGACCGGAATCACAGGAAAAGGATTTGCCTCCCCGGACAGAATACTTTGACCCAAACATCGACATTATCCACGACGACGACAAGCCGTTGCTCATCGTCTTGCATGGTTTGTCTGGTGGATCGTACGAGGCATACATCCGAGCAGCATTGGAAAAGATCATCACACCGGAATACAACTTTGATGCCTTGGTGATCAACTCGCGAGGATGTGCCAAACACACCATCACCTCCCCTCAGTTGTACAATGGACTCTGGACCAACGATTTGCGGTATGTCATGAATGAACTCGTCCCCCAGAAATGGCCAAACAAGCGGATTTTCCTCATGGGATTCTCCCTTGGTGGTGCTATATTAGGAAACTATTTGGGGCAGGAAGCAGACTCTGTCTCAAAGCAGATCAAGGGGGCGGTTTTGTTTGGCACCCCCTGGGACTTTCCCGATAGCGCTATCCACTTACGTGAGAGTATTCTTGGCCACAATGTCTACTCCCCCACTATGTGCAACAATTTGCTTGCGTTGTTGAACTCGCATGGTATTTTGATCAATAATGAAATCGTCAAGGAGTATATGGAGAACCCCACAAATTACAACGTGAAGCTTTTGAAAGAGTTTGACCATATCTTTACGTCAAGACTATTTGGATTAAACTCGGCGGATGAGTACTATCGGTTAGCTTCGCCAGCACAGAGGTTATTGAAGGTTAGAGTTCCCACCATCATAATCTCATCCAAAGACGATCCTGTGACTGGGTCGCGGACGTTGCCGTATACCGAGGTGGAGTTGAACCCATTTGTCACGCTAATCACCACCACCATTGGGGGACACTTGGGCTGGTTCACTTTGAACGGTGGTAGGTGGTACACCACTCCTCTCTGCAAGCTCTTGACGGAATTGAATGGGTACGACGTGGACTCCAGCTCACTCACTGAGAAGGATCTTCCAACGGATACGTCTCGGAGCTGGCAATATGATCGGTTGGTGAGTGGCATGTTGCCAAACGCAAAAGGGAAAATCGAATTATAAAGAAAAAAAGAGAGACATGAATATTAGAGAATACAAAATATACATATACGTATATACATATACACATACACATACACATACACATACATCTACATGAGCAAGGACAAGTGGATACAGCAGGTGCGGACACTACCGGCAAACCCCAATTCCAAGGATTTTTTGAAACTAGAGTACATCGACATCAATCTCAACAATTCGAGAAAGTTGATTGCTAATGTGATTGACTTGTCAAACAATATGGAGGGCTACGTCAAGGACGTGGAGTTGCAAGTGAGTGCCAACTTGATCCAGTTGAAACAAGTCAAGAAGGAACTAGACTGGTTGGATTGATGGGGGGAGGTTCTATGAGGGTGGGGAGAAAATGGGGGAGGGGAGTCAGCCAGCGTCGGTGAGTGCCACACAATTTTGTGTATAAACATCTATAAGAATACATCTACTTCACGAATACAAAACGTTCAAAAACAAATCAAGCCTCCTTTACAGCTTCGCCGCTACGGCTGTTGCGGCCGCTGGTGCCATTGTCTTCCTCCTCCTCCTTCTCCTCCTCATCGTCGGTAATGATAAACTCCTGCAAGACAATATCGTCGCTGGACAACTCGCCATACTTTCCGTTCCTCTCCACATCCTCTCTGCTTGGCTCCTTCTCAACAGGGTCTGGTTTGTACCGCAAAATGATAAATGCATTGCCAATAATCAAGGTAATGCCCAAAAACGAAAGCAAACCGGGTATGTGGCCCCAGATCCACAAGTCCCATATAATGGCAAAGACCATACTCGAATAGATCATCAACGACGCTCTTGCGGCCCTGACTCTTTGTATGCCAGCCGTTAAGCAAAACTGCATAAAGAACCCCGACAACCCAATCGTCATAAACAAAAACCATTGGTGGCCGTTGGAGGGCAACACAAAGGTCAACCCGGGGACGGCCAAGATGGCGGTGAACGAAACCACGCAGCACGTCATGGCAAAGTAACTCACCGAGAGCAAAGGGTGGGCGCCCATTCCAATCTTGCGCAACACAATATACACGCTCAGGGCGCCACACACCCCAATCAACCCCACCACGGTAGCGAGGATTCTCTTTTCCGACAGTGCCGACTCTACGGCCTCGTTGCCGCCGGTTTCCTTGTTGGACATCTCGCCAAAGATGAACGAGGGCTTGGCGATGAGCAACACCCCGCCGAGCGAGAACAACGAGCACACCGCTTCCAACCACGAGTACCGCTCGCCCAAAATCGACCACGCCATAAACGCCGTCATCATGGGAACAAGAAACGTGAGCGCCACCGCGTCGGACAATGACAAGTACTGCAACGAAAAGTACATTCCAAACACGCCAAAGAACCCCACAAGCCCCCGCGCGAGGAGCAAAATACGGATCTTTTTGGGGCCAAGGGGGGCGTCCGGAACCGACCGGGTGATCGACATGTAAAGCAAGCAGCAGGCGTAGGTGATGGACATACGCACAAACAAGATCTGCAACGGGTGTATGGGCGTGTTGAAGTCCTTGTCGGTGACGAGCAACTTGCAGGTTGTCATCATGATGGAGTTGAGAAACTGCGATAGCAACAAAAGCGCAATCCCGGCGTTGGACAAGATGAATGATTTGAAAAAGCCAACAAAGGGAGCCTTGAACCTGTCGGTTCTGCTTAGTGTAGGCCACCCTTCCATCTCAAACACAGGGCCAGAGTCGTCGCTGCTGGTGCCGGTGCCGGTGCCGGTGTCGGTAGCATAGCCGATGGGGTCCAGCGCAAACGGTGAACCTGCGGGTAGGCTTGTCGGGAGCAGGGTGCTTACTACTTCATCTTTGGGTACAGACATGCTAGGTGGTGGAAGGTTATCTGTAAAACTAGCAAAGCTTTGTAACTGTCAGCTGGTGGTAAAAGAGACTAGCGAGATCGGGAAAGGGGAGGATTACACATTCAATATTTTTCGCACATTGACACAACTTGGCGGCTTATGTAATCACCGCATGGAGATAACCAAGAGAAGAAGAGTAAGACCAGGGATAAAAAGGGTTGTCATTGGCTGGGACGGGACGGAAACGAGCGAGGAGAAATGCGAGGGGGAGAAAGGGGAGGGATAAAGTGGAGAGATCTAACATTGTGACAGGGAGGGGATGATAGGCGTCTGATGATATGACTGGCACTTTTTTTTTTTTTTCTGCTGTGGGTTGCAACTGTGGATACTGCAATTGACTGCCCTCCCCCCCCTCCCCCCTTATCAGTTTACACAAAGAGAAGAGCACAATCATGCAATAGTACTCGACGGAAGCGTGCTTGTGGTGACACACACTGGTGTCTCCTTTTCGTCTCTTTAGCAAGGAGGTACTCACATTTGGGGGTACCCCGAAGCTGTAGGATGGCAGTTGCTCATGTGCTCGGCAATATAAATTATACCCCTCGATGGTTCACAGCTTGACTACTCTCCATGATACAAATCTCACCCCTTTATCATCCCGCAACTTAGATACCGTTGGTAAAGATGTAGCTAGGTTAGAGTCTAGATCCCCTTGGTACTCAGCCCAATCCCTTTTTCGAGGCGAAAAAACTGTTAAGCACTTCTGACTTCGTGGCCAAGATGGTTAAGGCGTGAGACTGTTAATCTCAAGATCGTGAGTTCGACCCTCACCGAGGTCGCTTTTTTTTTTTTGAACACCAAGATTTTTTAACCCACCAGCATATACTACATCGTATGAAGGGTATACTACAAAGGCTACATGCCCATGTGCTCAGGAGGAGATTGTTTTTTTATTAATGGTGCCTAAGTTACAAGATTATGCAGCACCCGCTCTTGGTCTTTTCGTTATATAGCAAGCTCGCCCTCGTTGCGCACTCAAATATATCGTCGACGCCCTCGCCCGTCAACGCCGAGCCCTCCAAGTACGCCTTGGCGCCAAACTCCTCGGCCATTTCCACGCCCATATCGTACTGCACAAACTTGTGTCTGTCCTTCAAGTCTCCCCGTAAGTCCTTCTTTAGCCCACAGAGTAAAAACGGCGTGTTGGGACAATGTCGCTTCACTTCTTCCACCCATTTCGACCTTGCATTGTCGAGCGAGTCCGGCGTGTCGATGGCAAACGCAATCAAAATCACATGGGCGTTGTTGTAGCTCAACGGACGTAGTCTCTCGTACTCCTCCTGCCCAGCAGTGTCCCAGAGCGCCAAGTGGACCGACTTGCCGTCTATTCGACAGTCGGTGACGTAGTTTTCAAACACGGTGGGATGGTACTCGGTGGGGAACTCGCCGATGGTAAAGACGTAGAGGAGCGACGTCTTGCCGCATGCACCGTCGCCAACTATAACAAGCTTCCTCTTTATCGTTTCCTCCACCATGTTTTGTGTGTGTGTTGTGTGTGTGTGTGTGACTCCCGCTGTGTAATGAAAAGTAGTGGAAAGCTATGTCTTGTTTGCCAGTAGTTTGCTATGGTGCATAGTTTGAGTACAAGTCTTGTGGATGCTCTGCTATATACACCCTATATATGACTCTTGTCTCTGTGGGTTGTCGGCTACTAAACGAAAGATCAACAAAAAAAAAAAAAAAAAGGCTATCTTGTTTTTGTGCAGTCACACAAAACTCTACTGGCGATTCTTCATATATATATATATTCATTTATTCGATTCTACACATAGCCTCAGTTCCACAATCTCCTACTGAACCCATTACTGCTCTCTGGAGCTGCAGCAGCACGACCGTTGCCCAACTCGCCAATAGTGCTCAACAACAAGGACTCGTCAAGAAAGGCCGGCGGAGAAGTGTTTACGAATCCCGGTGGCGGGGCTGAGGAAGTGGCCAGTTGCGGCTGTGGATGGTGGTGCTGGGTGTTGGTTGGAAGTGGTAGCGGTTGATGCATCTGTTGCTGTTGCTGTTGCAATTGTTGTTGCAATTGTTGTTGTCCTGGCTGAGGCTGCGCCGACTGTGGGGGCTGTGCTTGTGGCTGTACAGCCACCGGCGGAGACATTCTGCCAAAACCAGCCAATCCAACCTTGACATGAGTGACTGCGCCAAACTCGCCATAGATGAATTCAAACGTGTACGACGATGACGAGTGGCAGCAGCTCAAAAACTGACTCACCGTCATGTTTGGCTTGTTCAACAACGTCTTCACATTCTGGAACAACAAGAGCAAGGGCGCAACGCCAAACTCCAACTGGTTGGACTTTTGCAAGATCCCAAAACAGCTATACGCCGATGCCTGGACCAAGTCGGTCTCGTTGCTGGGGTTGTTACTGTTACTACCCCAAAGACCACTGCTGCTGCTGTTGCTCAAGGGCGCCTCTTTGTTTCCCCATATCGAGCTGTTGCGCGTGTTGGCGGCACCCGAGTTGCCTGATGCCGGGTTCCATATACTGGCGCTGCCGCTGACGGGAGTGGTCATGTAGGCGTCGCTCGTCGTCAATTGGTCAGAAAACGCATTAAAGGGGCTAAAGTTGGGCTGCGGCGCCGCAGACGATACTGCCGAGGCGGTGCTGGCACTGGGCTGGCTAAACTGCGGCGGCAAGAATGGCTGCGCCGTGGCGTTTGACAATGAGTTTAACCTCGAGTTGCTCGACCACGGTGACGAAATGGCGCCGTTGGTGGGGACAGCAGCAGCTGCTGCTGCTGCTGCTGCTGCAATGTTGCCGTTCAAATTGAGCGCCGCCGTTTGTGGAGAGACACCCACCAAAGTTGGCGGCTGCGACAAAAGGCTGTTGGTGGGGAACGATGGCACAAACTCAGCCGAGAACTGTGATGGTGGTGGGGCCTGTACGGTCGGTGCCGCGGGGGCAATGGACCCTGGCGGGACTTGTTGCAAATGTGTCAAGGTTGAGAGAGCGGCACTAGAAGGAGTGTTTGAAACAGAGCCGGGCCTGGCTTGGTACAATTGGTGCAACAAGAGGTTTGCCGGTGGTTCAGATGCCAACTTTGTCTTTTCTTCTTCAATCTGCCGCGCAAGTTCTTGTTCTTCGTCAACAATAGACTTTCCAGCAAGGCTCCAGTTTTCGTGATCCACCTGCCTTTCTCTAGCCACGCGCAATTTTTCCCGCTCCTCTTCCTTTTGTTTCTTTGCCAACTCCTTCTGCTTTCGCTCTTCTTCCTTTTGCTTCCTCTCCTCCTCGGCCCTCCTCTTTCGTTCTTCCTTCAACTTTTTCGATTCCTCCTCGCGCTTGCGCTGAGCCTCCACCTTCTTCTTGTGCTCCTCTTCCTTGCGCTTCAACTCTTCAACGCGCTTCCTCTTTTCTTCTTCGCGCTTGAGCTTGGCCTCGTCTTTTCTCTTTTTCTGCTCCGCCCGCAATTGCTCCTGCTTCAACTTGAGTTCCTCTTCCTTGGCCTTTAGTTCCTGCTCCTTCTTCTTGCGTTCCTCTTCCTTGGCGAGCTGCTGCAACCGCTTCTTTTCCTTTGCCTTTTCCCGTTGTTTCAACTTTTTCATTTCTCGCTCCTTCTTGGCATTCTCCTCAGCCTCCAACTCTTCAATCAACCGTTGGGTGCTATCCTGCGACAACTTCTCCTTGTATGCACTCTTTAACCTCTGTTGGAACAATTTGATAACCAGGATTAGGAACAAGCGACGCACTTCTTGCATCTTTTCTTCTTCTGAGATTTCGGATTCGGTATCACTTGCACATTCTTCGTCGTCTTCGTCGTCATCCTCCAAATCATCTTCATCATCATCGTCATCCTCCTCATCATCCACATAATCTTCATCCTCCTCCTCATTATAATCCTCCTCATTATAATCATCATCTTCTTCCTCCTCTTCCTCTTCCTCTTCCTCTTCCTCTTCCTCCTCCTCCTCCTCATCCTCCCCCTCACACTTTATCCCCTTGACAACCTCCAAGTGTTTGTCATCCTCGTCGGTCCACGCTGGTGGCGCACTCACTTTCTCCTTCAACAAGTCTTCTCGTGCACTTCTAGCTTCCGAAAGAGACTCCATCATATTGATAAACGAGCTGCCGTCATTCTTCAACAAATCTTCGGCAAATGTAGACAACCCCTGCTGCAACTGGTCCACATTATCGCTCATAATCTTTTGGGCATCACTGCTGTTGGGGGTCATGGTGGCAATGTTGGAAAAGAACTTCCCCATGTTTTGCAAATACGACATGCCCTTTTCAAGGTGCACCTTGTCGGCCTTGTGTAGATCTCGAACAATTTCTCGCAACGACCCCGCCTTTTCCAACAAGTTAATGTGTGAGTTGTTCTTGGGGTCAAAGCTCGAAACTTCCTTCATCTTTTCCAAGTCCATGCTCTCCAACGCCTCAAACAACTTGGGGTCGAGCAACTTGGAAAACAATTGCGACTCGCTGGAGCCGCTCGGGGTGAAACTCAGCTCAAAGCTGGGACCCAACTCCCGCGTGCCACTGATTGCTTTCGGTGCCGTGGGGGCGATGGCATGCGCAGATGCAGATGCAGATGCAGGGGCATGGACATGCGCAGGCATCGCCGCCTTGAGCTTATCAATCGGCATGGGCAGCAGCAGCACCGCCTTCTCCCCGTCATTACTGCACCCAGAGGACACCTGGTCCAACTTTTGCTTAAACTGCTGCTGTCGTTTCTGCAATCTTCGCTCTTCTTCCAACATATGGAACCCGCCAAATAAAAGGCCCGGCAATGCGTTCAAGTCGTTAATGTCGCGAATCTCGTGAATAAAGTCGATGATGTCATCGAAATGGTTGTCGTATATGTTTTCCAACTCCTCTTCAATGATGTTGTTCCTCCTGCCGCAGTATTTGCACGCGCATCCCGTGGTGGTGGTGGTGGTGGTGCTGCCGCCGTTGGCGTTGGCGCTGGCGTTGGCGCTGGGCTGCAGTAGCTGCTGTAGGTGCTGCCTGGTTTCATTCTTGAACATTTTCATAATCGTATCCTTGTCAATCTTTACCAACTCTAGCTTCTGCAGCTCGCCCAAGGACTCCCAAAACTCCTTCAACATTTTTTGTTCTTCCACGGATGCGCTGTCCCACAAAGTGGCGTGTGCCGCATCCCCTGGCATGTGATGGGCCGCCGTCGCCGCCGACAAGAACAGGCTGTGGTTGTGGTGGTCCTCAGAGCGGTGACCACATTCTCCATTGTGGTTGTGGGTGTGGTTGTGATTATGTTTGTGGTGATGGTTATGATTGTGGCTATGACGATGGTGGTCGTGTTGCAGGCGCGCGTATTCCTCCTCTTGCTCCTCTCCTTCCTCTCCTTCTTCTTCTTCCTCCTCTTCGTCATCATCATCCTCACCCTCGCTGGCACAATCTTGGTCTTCACCATCCAATCTTTCCACTATAACATCTCCATTGGGAGCTTGCTTGATAACACGAGACGTGGGGTACTCCTCGTCGGGATTGCTCAAGAAGGCACGAGCTGTACTGATCCGGCCCTTTTTCTTTCTATTCTTCTTCTTCTTTTTCAGCGGATCCGTGGATGCGCTGGCGTGGATGGTTTGGCTATCATTGTTTGAGTAGTCAAAGTGTATGTCGTCTCCTAGTTTAAACGCCGAAGGTGACGGCGTAGCTATGCTACTGCCCTTTTCCGCTCCTTTCTCCACAGTATTCGACATGGTCTCTATACAGTTCCAAGGGAGGGGTAGCTTTCGTTGACTGGGGGTGTTGCTTATGCTGCTTCGTTGTAAATGTAAAAACTTTTTTTTTTTTTTTTTTGGTGTGTGTCTCTCTCTATTTTGTTAGTGTGTGTAGTGTGTGTGTGGGAAAGTACTGTGTGAACCAATTTGGGTGGGCAGGGGTGAAGCAGATGAAAGGTTAAACGTAGAGAGGAGGACGAGGCAAGCTAGAGGCAGTATCCTCTACATATACACTCGATGATTTACAATAAAAAGGTTCACTGGTAACACAAGCTACACAACCCATGAGGTTATACAATTTTTTCAACTACTAAATTTTTTTTAATTGGTTGTAAGATTCTTGGGCTCTTGAAATGTCAACACCCCAGATCCACCCCTACTTGGTCTCCAACTTCTTCTTCAACTCGGCATTCTCGGCCACAACGGCCTCAACCAAGATGGTGAGCTTGTCAATCTTTTGGTAGAGCTCGAAAAACTGCCAGCTGACACCGGCCTTGCTTGCCTCAACCACGGGTTTGACAGCAGCGCCTACTTCCTTGTCAAACTGGCCCAAGTCAATCATAAACTCCGGGTCCTGCTGCTCCCCCTCCCGCTGAGCCCGCAACTCCTCATTGACTTCCACGTTCCTGTCTCTGATCCCCTCCCAGCCGTTTGCCGCACCGGCGTCGTCGTAGCCATCAGTAATGTCCCACTCGGTGTCGTTCTCGTTAGCGTCGTCGGGCTACTCCCTTGTACCGGTTATACTGGATCCGTCTGGCGTTGGACAACTCGTCGGTGGTGATGTACAACAACATGGGCGAGTAAATAACCAACATGATAAAGTAAGTAACGTCCTTGAACGTGCGGGTGGGCAAGACCCAGCTCAAGGGAGTAATGACAATTTCAATCAAGTTAAAGGGCGGAACGTACAAGTCCTGGTCAGGTGCTCGGATGTACCGCAACGTCTTTTGTGCCACCAAGGCAAAGTACTCATCGGTGGCGTTCTCGACAATTGCCGCATACGCCGTTGAGTACAAGGCAATCAAGATGTTCATCAAAATGACCGAGAGAAGGAATGAGTACATGTAGTACAACACCGACGCATAGGGGGGGCTCAAGCTGCCCAAGTCGTCAAACGACGAGCCGCCGACAACCGCCTTGATGAGCGAGATAAAGATGCGCTTGGTGGCCTCGTTCTTTCCGTCGGAAGAGTCCAACCCAATAAACCCTTGCAAGAACCCAATAATCACCACAAACAACAACACAAAGAACAAGATTGACTCCTTCATCATCACCTTCAACACCACAATCATGGCCCCGACAAACTTTTGCGCGTCCAAAAAGAGCAAGAACCGGGACCACATCAAGGGCGACGCACACGACAAGATCCGGAACGAGATCTCGTCGTACCGCTCTCTAAGATGCCCGCTCGAGTTGAGACTGAGGAATCTAAAGGCAATGGCAGTGACAATGACGGTGTACATGGTATCGTTCAAGACGTTCCAAAAGCCCAAATAGTTCCACCCCACGTGGTAAAACTTGACCACTTCGTCAATAATCGACCCCAAGGTGAACAAGTAAAACAAGATTTCAAACGGGTCCAAGTTGCTGTAGGTGGTGGTGTGGGTGTTTAAAATGATGGTAAACAACACCAAGTAGATGATGCTAAAGAAGATCTCCAAAATGTTTTGGTAGTATGGGGTCTTGATACGGGCGGGGTCAAAGTGCGTTCTCACCAGGTGGGAGGCAACGCCCTTGTACAACACGTAGGAGTGCGGGTCGGTCGAGCTTTGCACGATCCAGCCTCTCCACAACCACTTGATGCACCTCTGGTAGCCGCTAGACCCAATGACGGTGGTGCTGTGCATATCGACGGCCAACTCCAAGGCGCTGGTAGGAGGGGCATCGACGCCGTTCAAGCAGATGGTGTACCGGTGGCAGAGCATGCCCAAAAACAAAAAGGCATCGTCCGTCTCGCGCTCAATAATGGCGGACGCGAGTGTCTGGGCAGCCACTGCCCGGAGCGAGTACAACTCATTGTCGCTCAACTCAAACTCGGCCTGCTGCCAGTACCACCCACACACTTTGAGCAAGCAAAACACCAAGCTGGCGCGGTACCGCTGCGACGACGTGTTGGGCTTGCCGTCGCCCTTCCCGCCAGCGGCCTTGAAAGCCAATTGGATGACATCCTCGTTCAAAATGGGCGACCCGGCTTTGGTGATTTCCGACTCGTCAAAGATGACGGGGATCACCTTGTCAATCAACAACTTGAGGTTGGTGCTGATTCTAAATGTTTGTCTTGCATTGGGACAATACTTTTCAGAGTAGAGGGAGCCCTCGTAGCTGTCTTCAGCTTGCGAGGGGGCCAAAAGCGGGTTGTTTTCTTCGATATCACCTGGCATTGGGTGATGAACCAAAGGAGGTGATGAGATGGGGGGGGTGCTGGTCCAGCAAAAGGGGAGAGAGTTGTGTGTGTGTGTGTGTGTGAGTGTGTGACCCTCTTTAGTAAAAGCTGAAATTTCACGTAAATGAAAATTTTTATCTTTGCGATCACCGCTTGGGAGGAAGGGGGGCCGGTCAATCCGTACAAGCTGGGCGAGAAGAGGCTGTGCAGAGGTAGTCTAAAGGCAGTTCATCATAGAGACTGCAAAGAATCAGGAGAGAAACAGTGTATATATATATATATCTTGCTGTACGGCCCTTCCCATCCTCCCCCCCCCCCCCCTGGCTTTTCCCTTTGTAG
>JAJMCF010001075.1:0-14998 GCA_030585045.1 Zhuliangozyma parablackwelliae | reverse complement strand
ACAAAAAAAAAAAAAAAAAAAAATGGAACCCAAAACACGTCTCTCTCCTTTTTTCTTGTTTCTTTATCTCCCCCCCCCCACCAACTCTCTTCTCTTCTCAGTAACAGTGCCATGCTCGATGAATTGCCCGAGGAGGTGAAAGCACCACCCATGCCCGAGGAGGTGAAGGCACCACAGCCCGAGGAGTTGAAAGCACCACCAAAGCCTGAGCTCATTGACGATTCGAGCGACAGCACCGTTTCCTTAAATGACTATGCCGAGGATATCATTGCCAACCACCGAGTAAACAACCCAAACCTTCAACCCATCAAAGTCACCACGCCAAAAGTATCCACGCCAAGACTGTTTGTGGACAAAAATGCCACTCCGTCAACTATTCTACACCGGGTAGGCGACTATGGTACTCCATCGACTATACTACACCGGGTAGGCGACTATGGCACGCCGCCATATATGCCAGCGGCGGCGAGCGAGTTGTACGCGGGGTTGCAGACCCCCGAGGAGAGGTTGCCCAGCCCCACAGTGATGCTCTCAGAAGGAATATCCCGGAGGAAATCGCCTCCACCAACCAGTAAGCTAAGATCCGAGTCGATTGAACCGAAACTAGACCTCCCTCCAGACGATGCCAACAACAGGGCCACCAAAAGCATGCTCCAACGACTCTCAATCAATGGCGGGGCAAACAAGTTTTCCCTCAAGAAATCATTGAGCATCAGAAGCACCGCCTCCACAGTGTCGAGCAGCGGCAGCCACGCCTACAACGCCCTGCAGCCGCTTCCCCTGTTACTTCCGCCAGCGCCGCTCCTGCGGCACAAATCTCAGAGCTCGAGCGTGTCGTTAGAGCTGGTGGCCACTCAAGTACCATCCCCATCCCCATCCCCACACTCGCCATTTTGGAAGTACCACATTCTTCGTTTTGGAAAGGACTTGTACTTGACAACCAACCCCGGGATGAAGCATATGCATTGTCGCAACGGACCTGGTTACTACATCGAAGTGCTCAACGGAGGTACTGGGAAAGAGATTTCGTCCAGGCAAGGGTACTCGTTGGTTTTCAAAGATGCCACCGCCTTGGAAAGCAGGTCGAGCTCGCCGTATATGGTATTCACCAAAAAGGCACAAGCAGATGGCGGCAGTTTCACGTTTTCGGTGCCGAAAAACAACTACTTGGACAATGGCACCATCGCCATGTACGAGGACTTGACCGTTTTCAATAGCGTGTCGTTTGCCCAGCCTATCCCGGAAAAGTATTTCCCGTTTGGACACATTAGAACGCAGTACCCGAAATACTTTAAAAACTACGAGATGACGGATATATGGAACATCCGCTGGAACGTGGGACTGATACCGAGGGTGAGGACAAGCAAGGTTAGCCAGCTCAAGAGGAGGATCAGGTCAGACAACGCGGGGGGCGACAACGACGAGTTCAAGTTTATTGGCAAGAGAAACATCTACCTCCACCAAAACTATGTCGACACCACCGATTCCAAGTATAAGGAAAAGACCGCCAAGGCAGTCTACTTTCAAGACTCGTCCAAGCACTTCCCCCCGGTGTTGAGCATGTTCCGGCCCTACGAATCAAGCACGAAAAAGAGGATTTTACAAACCGTCAAGAACAACAAGGAACTACTATACAAGCCGCCAGCCCACTACAAGGAGAATGTGGGCACTGCTGGCCTTGGCGCCGGAACCGGAACCGATGTGACAAAGTACTACCAAGGAAGCGACGGGCTATACTACCTGTCAGGCACCCAAGACGACACGCCAGATGAGAACAAATTGGGGTGGATCACCGTGTATGAGGACGCCGCGTTGTTTGAGGGCACGCAGAACAGAGGCATGTTTGACATTGTGCTTGGCATGACATTGGCAGTTGGCTTTGAGAGCACCCTTTTGAAGTGAGCGCAGTAATTTTTTTTTTTTTTGGGCGCATGTGTGTGCGAGTGCTTTTGCGGCACATGCTCCTACTAATCATTGTCATCTTGGTGAAAGTAGTGGTGGGTCTTCCTGACCTGTCTCAATCGTGTGTAACAAATAGCATCCCCTTTACCGGGTACAAGGTCGAGTACCAGTTGAATGTCAACCGCCTCCACGGAAACTACCACTTGTTGTATTGCAACGACAACAAACTCATCTACGGCGTGAATCTCAACGACACCATCCCCTGGACGCGCCCGCTCAATTTCACCAGCACTCAGCGGGCCAACACATTGATACTAGCCCGTCGTAAGGCGTTTGCCTTGAGAAAGTTGCCGTTGTTTCTCCCCAACTCTCTTGTTGGCTCCCTCTACTGTGGCGGCAAGTTGGACGCGTATGCGCGCACCCGTTCCAACGGGTCCGTTGATGCAACCGCGTTGAAATCGGTCCCGCTTTTGGCGGCAAGCTTGAGGAAAAGCTGGCTCGAAGTGAACTACAAGTTGGATTTCGTGTACCACATTCCCATATTGACGACACCGGGTATAGAGTCGAAGCGGTACAGTGCGGGGTTCTTTGAGGGCCACGAAAACGACTGGAGCAAGTACATCTCGGTGGCGGAGGACTATAGCTTCAACTACGACTCGAGGGTGATTGCAAGGCAAGCGGTGGACAAGGCATTGGACCAGGTCAACGCGGTGGTGAATGGCAGCAAGATGGCAAGACAACGGGCACGAATGTCGAACCTCAGTGACGGCACCAGCGTGTTATACTGGAAGTTGGCTGTGCTATCGAAAGTGTTGAAAGAGGATACGTTTCATGCTATGTTGGCCAAAGTAGACAAGTATTTGCGGTACTAATTGACACTCTTGCGTTTGTGTATCTTTTTCCTTGCGCTATTTTTCTCTTTCTCCATTTGCAACCTCCTCTCCCCCTTTTGTAAACACACCATACATCTATCGCTCACCACATGTCTGCTACAGTCTTTTCAGGGACATCCTCCCCCGCCACGGCCACCACCTATACTGAGTTGCCCGCTCAGTCGTTTCTTGCGCGCATGTCAAACAGACCGGCGTTGGCGGCTATCAACGGTATGGTTTCGTCCTTCCCCGTGATCAAGATCTTCTCCTCCAATGCGGTTCCCTTCATGGTTGCTCGTGAGCAAAAGCGGGAGCAAAAGAGAAGGGAAAAGAACGCCGTTTATGAGAGAAGGGTTCGTGTCTAGTTGCTATTTCTTATTCCAGATGTATATCGTTAATCCTACACCTCCTCTATTTCCGATTGTGACGTCAACTCGAAATCTTGCGACGAGCTATAGGTCTTTCTGTTGACGATGCCAGGCCCAGAATGCTTGGACCCGGGCTGTTCTTGGTTCATTTCACTCAACATGTCGTTGAACTTTTCCCTCTCTTCTAAATCGGAAAGGTCGTAGATTATATCGGCGTCGTCAAGGGCAACGTTTGATTCAAAGCTGGGCTCCTTCTTGATGTTTGAAGCAGGCGGTTTGGGTTGTGGTGGTGCCGGTGCTGGTGGTGGTGCCGGTGGTGGTGGTATGTGAGTAATAGGCGTGGCTACTCTTGTTTCGTCCACCGGCGTGTGGAGGTATTGGAAATGGGTCGACGATCGAGGCGGGATCCTGACGGGACTTCTCCTTGACACCAGCAAATCGGCTCCAGTCAATGATAAAGACGGAGACGGAGGCTTCAATGGCAGCCTAGCCTTTTCAACAGCAGGTGTCACTGGCGTGGTGATAGATGGCGCCCGTTTCGGAGCCGGAGCCGGCGCCGATGTCAAAGTTGTTCGCCTCTTGGTTGCTAGGTTCGAATGGGGCAACTTGACCTTTGGTTGTCTGGCGCGCTGTCTCGTCAACAATTCCGAAATCGACTTTCCATACTCTCCCGCCGCCTTCTTCACTGGCACTTCCCCCTCCTGCTGCTGTGTTGCCCTTCTTCGCACCCCCAACCCCAGGCCCAACCCCGAAACGGTTGCTTTTACATCAACGGGCTCTGGCTTTGACTTTGACTGGCTCGATACTTTCTTTCTGAGGTTGCTAATGTCCCTCTCGTACGTGGCCACGCGATCCTGGATCTGTACAATCAAATTGCCGCTGGGAAGCTTAAACTCGTTATCCTCTAGTAGTATGTTCTTGAAGATATACTGTAGCTGCTTGTCTTGGAGGAAATCGGTGGTGATTTGGTGTCCCCCCTCGTTGACGACTTCTACTTTATTGTTGAACTCGTAGAACCGGAGCTTGCCGTCGTTCCATTTCTTGTCCTTCTGGTGGATACGGTTGGAGTAGAGTATCTGGTATTCGTGCACCACTGATATCTCAGGTGGGCTCGGTGATGACATGTGAGGGTGTGATGTGATGTGATGGTACCGCGTGTGAGTATACCAACTTTTTTTTTTGTTTGGTTACGCGTTGAATTTGCTATGTACAAGGAGGGGGGCTGCTCTATTGATGATTTATAATCTTTTCATTCTTTGGGTTGACAAAGGGGAATCCCAACGCACTCAACAAGGTCTTGGCCTCGTTGTCGGTTCTGGCGGTGGTCCTGAAAGTGACGTGCATACCGTTTAGGTTGGGGAACAATTCCTGAAAGTGTTCCACCTCCGGAAAGTATGCCACATCCTCGGACGTCAACCCAAAGGTAATGTTACCAAAAGTGTCTCCCGACGTGATCTTGATACCCTTGAACGCTCTGATCCTGGGCAACACCAACTCGGTCAATGTACTGATAAATTGCGTCATGTCGCGGCCGCTCAATTCAACTTTACCACCACATTCCTTGCCCACTCTCAACTTCCAATTGACATTGTTTGACTTGGCATAGAGCTGCTTGGCCTTGACGTTGGTGATTTGCGACAATTGCAACCTTGTCGAGATATTCAACCACGCGTGCTCAAGGGCGTTTGAATTGTACGAATCAACCACAATCGACTCCAAAGCAGGCACATTTTCGTGGGTCACTGGATGAATAGGTGGCGTGGGGATGTCCCGGCCCTTGGGTTTCCTGGGCTTACGGTACAACTTGTATGGCGAATCGGTACCCCACGATCTCCTCTTGGTGCCCGGGATGACTTTAGCATCGTGCTTGTAAAGGTTCAATAGCAAGTCTGACCTGAGCGTGTTGTTGTAGTGGTCTATCACCCTGTCTTGGGCAATCTCTCGTGGCTGGTACTTTAAGGACCTGATATCGTTCTTGTCCAACAAGAGTTCCTGCAAGCCGGGCTTCAACTTGTTCTTGTTCACTTTCACCAAGTGGTGCACCGGCTCCACAGTGGAGTACCCCACCTTCAGCCTTACAGCCGATCGCGAAAACTGACGGACCAATACCTTGCTCATTATGGTGGTGGTTGGGTGTAGTAGAACTCAATAGGTGAAGGTGATGAAAAAAAAATTGAGCTTAATGAAAAATTTGTTTTCAGAGGTTGGGGTGGAGTTACCCGGATAGTGCCCGAGAGAGAAGCCAAACAAAAAACTGAACTCTTCCAGAAGCATATAAACACAGACAGGCACATATACACACACACAGATATCAATGAAGTTTGGGTTGCCCGAGGGCTACGATATTTATGTTGAGGTGCCGCCGCGACCAATGGCTGTGCCTGATAATGGCGAGCCACTCCAGATCATGAAGCCGACATCCAACCACCCAAGGCTCGCCAACCCATTTGTCGATGCATACAATGCGATTGAAGCTCATACCCTGGACCTAGTAGCACTGAAGCAATTGGAGGCACAAACCAGCTGGTCGCTACTAATAAAAAAAATTGATGTCCACTATGAGCTAGCAGAGGCCAACATCTCGAGCTTGGAGGCGAGAGTGGCAGAGATATTGACGCTCCAGACCAAAGAGGTTGAAGATATTGTGGCCCGGGAGAGGGAGAGGATACGACTAGAGGAGGAGCGCCAGCAAAGATTGGAGGAGGAGAGGCGACGCAAGGCTGAAGAGGAAAAGAAACGACGCCAAGAAGAGGAAAGGAGGGCACGAGAAGAAGCGGAGCGGAAACGCCAAGAAGAAGTGGCAAAACAACAGGCGGCGCAAGCGGCCAAGGTTGAAGAGGAAAAGCAAAGAGCACGGGCAGCAGAAGAAGCGAAGAAAAGAGCCGATGAAGAAGCGGCGCAAAGGGCCAAGCAGACCGCCTCGCTAACGGACTTTGCCCTGATTGAAAAAGATTTCCTCAAGTATAAGCAAGACATTGTTGACATCAAGACCAATGTGGTGGCCAAGCTCAACGCCGACAGGGAGCTCAAGAAACAGGTTGGTGCGTACAAGCGGAAAATCAACCCCAAGTTTGGCCAGTTGTCCAACTCGGTGCGGCAGCTCGAGCGTATATCGAGCGAGGTGGTGGAGATGGTGCGGGCCACCCAGTCAAACGAGCTCGCGCACAATTGGATCCTCAACTTTATCGCCAAGGCAATCATCGACCAGGCCGAGACCGAGGTTATAGTCCGGCCAGTTGCTGCCACGCCGCTAGCCAAGCTAGCATACATTTTGCTCGCCACTTTCCCCAGTTTCGAGTATTTCCTCAACGCTCGGTTTGTCAAGAAATGCCCCTTTATCATTGGGTACACCAGCTCTATTGAGTCCGAGCAGGGGAGGGAACGGATGGGGTGGAAGCGGAGGGACGGCAAGTGGGAGGACGACGTCAAGTACGACGAAAGAGTGGCGGGTATATGCACCGTGTGGGCGGTGATGACGCGGCTAACCGACCATGGCCAGCAACAACAGCTACCACTCTACTCCTTTGAGGCATCGTGGCGGTTCCTTGCGAGAGTATTGAACACGCCCCTTGACCTACTCACAAACACCCATTTCTCGTTGCTCGGCAATTGGTGGGAAGCGGCGGCGCTGCAGTTTTCGCAGCGGTACGGCGTCCAGGGCCGGAAAGTGATGGCGGCGTTGGTGAATCAGTTGACCAACGCGGTGGCTAGTAAGAAGTACCCCTCGGCCGCTCGGTTGCGTATCATGGGCGAAGAATGGGCCCAGACCGGCAAAATAGAGTCACTCAAAGAGATGGAAAGGTAGAACATATACATACACACAACTTTACAAATACGCTACTCGCTCTCATCCTCAGACTCAAGCTGATCTATATAGGAGACTTGCTTGGCTCGGGAGCTTTTCCGAGACGGCTCAACCAACTCACGAGACCTCTTTTCTTTCCCCCCAGCCCTTCTGATGTTGTTCCTCCCCTCCACAACTCTTGCCCGCTTAGGACGAGACGCAGCATTCCCTTCTGCCCGTCGCTTTACATTCAACTTTTTCCGCACACCACTCAAGATTTGTAGTTGCACTGGCTCAGGGATAAACACTTTCCCGACAATCGACTGGGCCTCCTGCGGCGACGCCATGGGGGCATAAATGTCGGTGGGCAACTTGATCTTTCCCGGCCACGTTTGCAAGGGCCAGTTCTTGCTGTCGCTGTAGTCCTTGATCACCAACTGGGCCAACTCGGCAATGCGGTACAAATTTAGTATCTCTTGCGACAAGCCACTCCCGTAGTCCTCGTAGCCGGAGGAACCCAACGTTGCATCCCGGTGCTGCTTCACCCTGGACGCAAAGTAGTACAACAAGGAAATGTTTTCGGCTTTGGCAATAATGCCCACGTAGTACGCCAAGAATTTGGATGCATAGGTGTATGCACCAACCAAACTCTCTTCCAGATCAGACTCGCCCATCAACCCAATAAACTGTTCGTGGTGGGCCAAGGTATGGATCAATCTCACCAATGACTTTTCAAACTTGATATCCTTTCTTTCTTCCGCCCGCTTGAACATCGACGCTATCCACATGGTGGCGCTGGTTTTCAAGTCGGCGTTGGGGTCTATGGCACTGAAGAACGCCACGGCAAGAAATTTCTCTGAAACCAGCTCGTCGGCAAGCTTTCTCTGCAAGCTGGCCACAAAGTTGGCGCGGACGTGATAGTTTTCGTCATTCACCAAAAATGTCAATCTTCTTAGCGTGGTGGGAAGAATAATCTCATTGTACACGGGGATCCGGGCCAACTTTAACAACGAGACGCCAGCGGCAAGACGTAGTCTTTGTTTGTATGATTCGGGGGTGGGCCAAGTAGGGGCGTCCTTTTTCACAATCTCGCCCTTGTTTCCAATGTACGACATGAACAATTTGATGACGGGAGTTGCTTTGCCTTGAACGGATTCCTTTTCTGCACCGGACGCATTGTCGTCGTTGAGCCCTTTCAAATTGTTGACCAAGAGTCGGAATCCAATCAACTTTTCGTTTAGGGTAGACTTACTTTCCAATTCGTCGTCATCTATCCAGTGGTCAGCCGCCTCATTGGGCTCATCCCCCTCATTCGGCTCATCCCCCTCATTGGGCTCATCCCCCTCCCCCTCGTCATCTCCGTCAATGTTGGTCCCCCGGTTTTGCAAAAACAATTGTTTGATCACAAACGCGTGCACCTCCTGCTCCTTATCGGCGAGTGCCAATCTGTCAACGGCAAACAACTCAGCCACGGCGCTCAAATGGGTAGCAAACTTGTCGTTGTCAATATCCAACGGGTAAACTGCATCGAATATTGCCGACGCGCAAACCTCTTTCCTGTCGCTGAGGCCAATGATTTTGACCGCGTACTTTGCCTCCTGTGGAGTTCCACCAAGAGCAATCGTCTTGAGGGCTTCAGTAAACGAGATCTCCTTGGGAAACAAGTCAGGGTAGTGCCTGATAAAGCGGTAGACGGTCCGTAGCGAGTGCGCCTTTTTGCCCACGCCACCCTCCACGATCAAATCAGTCAACGACCGCACATGAAACTTGAACACATCGGGGACAGTGGATGAGATTTCCTCAAGAATCGAGTCAGCGGTCGACTTGGTCTCGCCGGCGGGTATGTTGAGCAACCCTTCCACGTTTGACCGGTTGTAGAACAAGACCGAGGCGCGAAGCAACAAAAGCTTGACGTTAAACACCATGTCAACCGTTTTGACAACCGTTCTGTCGCCCTCCAACGCTATATTCTTTGCCTCGCTCAACTTTTTGAGCAACTCCTTCATCGAATTCCTCAACGTACTAAAACCCGACTCGGGCGAGATGCAAACCTTGACGAGGTACAAGAACCGTGGCCGGTTCAACCTGTAGAGCCGTTCAAAGCACGCGTGGCTATTGCGCCCGTCCGGGAACGATGCACAGAGCCAGTTGATGATCTTGTCCAACTTTGGCTGGAACCCTTTTCTGCTTTCTCCCACAGAGTTCTCCTTCTCCTCGTCGCCTGTCTTGTGGTATGCCTCCGCAGTGTCAACAAACGTTTGCAACACCTTTGCCACCTGCTGCTGCCGTTTGTTGATGGCAACAAACGCTTCCTTCCCCTTGTCGTCCAAACCGCCAACAAACTTAACCAACCGTGACACCCTTTTGGCTGTATCGGTTTCGGTGATGGGCAACAACGCATCAAAGAGCGAAAAGTCAACTTGGGCCGTGACGTTCTTGTCGTTGATGTATACGAGCGATAAGATTTGGCTGGGGATGCTTTCAATCATGGCCCGCACATCCTCCTCGCAATCCAAAAACACCTTGCCGCCATCATCTTTGTCCTCAAACTGGATGGCCTTGTGGTAGATTGAGCCGAGGATATCAATCGCGGTGGCTCTTATTTTGGCGTGTTTTTCTCGTATCAATTGCAACAATGTCCGCATGACATCGCCGCTGATCAATTTCATAGAATCTGTAGGCACCCTTTCCAAGGCCACACAGGCGGCCTCCCTGACCTTTTCGTCGGCGTCAACGAGACATTTGTGCAAGCACACAGACAAAACCCCGCTGACCTCGGACGTGGCGTGGGAGTTGCATGCAGCAGCAATGCTAGGCAATTGCTCCACCCATTTGGACCTCACCTGGGGCGATATGTCGCTGGCCTTTTTCAACCAGTTTGTCCAGGTGGACTTGTGCGTCACGAAAAAGTTGACCTTGGTGCCGGCGGCGTTTGCCGGTGACACTGACCCCAACATCTGGCCCACCGTGGACGTTGCTAATATCCTAATCTGCTCATTGTCTGCATTCAACTCGTCGTCGACAAGCGCCATCACCGAAGACAATATCAGCGGGGTATACTTCCAAAGCTGTACCGACAAGTCGTGGACCTTGGTGAGGCGTTCCATGCCTAGGCTGGGTCCGTTATCTGACGCAACCTCTGCCTCTCCCGCCAGAGAGCTGTCGTACAAGATCTCGGAAAAGTACTGCGCCACTAGCCTCGACATCCTGTCAGTGTTGTGGTCGCACACTGATAAAGAAAAGTTAAACTCGGGGCTGCTGATGCCGGCCAACTTGTCGGTTGAATCGTGCACCAAAAACTTGTTCAAGATCAACTCGAGAACATTGTGTGGCACCACCTCGGCCTCTGAAATCACCTCAGAAAGGATATCGGTGACCAAAGTCTCCAACTCTGTGGGGAACTCCTTCTTGGTGAGGGTGTAAAAAGTGTCAAACAACTTTTCAATCAACGTGTCGGCGTCCGGCAAGTCTGTAATCAAAATCGCCGACTTGGCCTCCGTCAACCGTTTCAACAAGTAAACGTGCTGGGGAAAGAAAACCTCCTTTCTATCCGACAACCGGGCAAACTGCTTGAAGAAACACTTGAATATATCCGACAACTGAGCGGCCGAGTAGGGGGCGTTGGGCGCGCTCAACCGAAGAATGTCGCTAATGCAGCAGCACACGTATGCCTGAACCCCCATGCTGCTGCTGTTTAGCAACTTTTTGTTTGCCAAATCAGCCTGTACTTTGGCAAGGCTTGGTAGGTCGACTTCCTCCAATGCATTCAACTCATCGTGGAGTTGCTGCAACCGGTTGAGTAGTTCCTTGGCTGATATCAGTGCCTTTACGCTCGGCACTATAGGCTTGTCAAAGGCAAGCTTGGGTAGTTGGGACTTGGCAACCATGTTTTGACTGTGGGGGGAGGGAGATAAGACGCGTCTACACATTTTGTTTCTCTATATTTTTGTTTTGGTTGTTGTTTCCCAAAGGGGGGGTTACCCTGCTCTCGGGTTCGGCTTGAGAAACCGTGCCAGCTTTTCATTGTGTGTATGCCATCTACACCTACGGCAGCTACCACCACCACAGGCACCACCACCACCACCATGACGTACCAGATCATCGATTCTTTCAGAAACAGGGACATTGTCAACCAGCGCATTGCCTTTGACTTGCCGTTGGACTATAGCAACCCTGATGGGTCCACCATCAAAGTCGTTGCCAACATCACCTCAAAGTACAACGAAGCCACCCACCCAACCGGTTTCTCCTCGGTTGTTTTGCCCGAAAAGCCCAAATTGATTGTCAAGCTCCAGGGCGGGCCCGGGTTCCCATGTGCTGTTCCCACATCCAACCTGGGGTTCACAAAGGTGCTTCTCGAAAAGGGCTACACCATAGTATACTTGGACCAACGAGGCACCGGCTTGAGCACACCCATCGAGGCCGATACGTTCAAGGCACTAGTCACCGCCGAGTATGGCGACTTTCAAGTGGATCACCAGTTGCGGTACATTCTCAATTTCCGCGCCGATTCAATTGTCGAGGACTGCGAGCGGATCCGCCACGAGTTGATTGGTGATGCCAAATGGTCATTGTTGGGCCAATCTTACGGGGGGTTCACTTCGTTCACGTACCTTTCCAAGCACCCGCATGCGTTACAGGAAGTCTTGGTCACCGGGGGAGTGCCACCGATCCTGTTCCACCCTGACGACGTGTACACGGCAACGTACGCACGCACCAAGGAACGGAACGAGCATTACTACGACAAGTTCCCCCAGGACAGGGCTAGAGTGGTTGCCATATGCCGGTTTTTGAGCACGCACAAGACGCAGTTGCCCAACCACGGCCACTTGTCGGTGGAGCGATTCCAGCAGTTGGGGCTTGGGTTTGGTGGTTCTGGCGGGACTGATCGTATCCACGAAATTGTCACCAAGTTCCACCACGATTTGGAAACTTTTGGCCACCCCACCTACCAAGTATTGACGGCGATTCAGAATGAGTCGAGTTTCGATACAAATGTGATTTATGCCTTGTTTCAGGAGGCAATCTATTGCGACGGAGAGTGCCAGCCCTCAAACTGGAGTGCAGACAGGTTGAGGCTGGCCCTGGGCAATGAAAAGTTTATTGCCAACGGAGCAGAAGTGTATTTCAGCGGCGAAATGGTTTACAAATCAATGTACAACGACTACGTCGAGCTCCGGAGCTTTAAAGAGTTGGCAGAGGCGCTTCACCAGCACACAAAGTGGACAAAATTGTATGATACTGACACATTAAAGACCATCTCTTGGGATAAGGTGCCCATTGTTGCTGCCACGTACGTCTATGACCAGTATGTCGATTTTGACTTGACAAGAGAGGTTAAGAGACAGTTTGTGGCCAAGGGAAATTTGAAGCAATACATCACCAGCGAGTACTTCCACAATGGATTGAGGGCCGACCCTGACAAGGTTTTGGGCTCCCTATTTGCATTACTAGACGGTGAGGTAGATTAGGCTTATAGGCTAGTTCCCTATCTAAAATAGTTGCTGGGGACAAACCCAATCCGAGATTCGTCACCCACCGTTGACTTGCCAACAAGCCAGTTGACATTGTCCTGGCTGTACAAAGTGTCCACATTTTGAAAGTCAAAAACAATCTCAATCTCGTCGCCCTCGGCAAACGCCAAGTCGCCCGGCTCTACGCCCGGGAAATCGTGCGTGGCAATACGCCTTTCGCAAGCCAGACTCTTTAACTTGGCAAAAAAGGCATTCATCAAGTCGAGTTTGTACGCCAAACTAAGGGCGGTTTCAGCATGGTCCACAATCTTGACCTGGTGCGATGTGGTAGTCACTGGCGCTACTTTGATTTCGTTTTTGGCGGCGTTGTAGATTTTTGCCAAGTGCTTGTCCGTTGCCTTTATGTCTGAGTAAAACATCGAGCGGCTGGAAAGGGAGCTTGTGGACGACGAGTCGGAAACCACAGACCCATCTTCCTTTTCGTCGTCGTCGTCGGAAAGGGTTGACGACTCGGTGGGAGTGCTCTCCAAATTGACACTGTACATCCGGGTTGGCGGCGGTGCCGCCGCCGCCGCCGCCGGCCCACCAGCCGTCTTGTATGTTACCTGAGGTAGCAAATTCACTGCCGTGTTGGTTCTGGGTGGGAGCTTTGGCGGTGAAACCCGCAACACCTCGGGGACAACAACGTCGTCAATGTCTATAACCCTGCGCGGGTGGTACGTTTCCGACTGGTTCTGCAGCGTGTTTTCGTACGTTTTGAATGCGTCCAAGGGGTCAGCCTCCAACGTGTCGGTGAAAACCCCATGCTCCTGCTCCTTGCCCTTGACCACGTGTGTCCTTTCTGTGACCTTGGTGGTCATCTTGTTCCACAACTTGTACGTTGACGAGGATACATCTTTGTCGTTAATCTCGGCGTCAATGAGCTCAGGCTTCTTGTCCCGGATGGTGGTGATGAACGACTCGATTTGGATTCTGGTGGCAGTGATGCCCGCCTCCCATTGTTCGGCAATTGTCTGGTAGTCCTGGTTGTTGTTGCCAAATAGTCCGTAAAATGTCGTGAAATAACTCAATGTCTTGATGATTTGTGCGTAGGCATCCACTTGTTGGCACAAGATGAGCTTGGTGATTTCCTCCACAAACTCGTCCAAAAACGAAATGACGTGGGGGAGAATAGCCACAACCTTGCTATTCAACAGGCTAAATTCCGTTTCAATCTCCTGAAACTTGGCTTCCAACTTGTCCAAATTGGCCTGTTCCTTTGCATCTAGCAACCCAGTCTTTTTGTTGATCTTTTCAATCTTGTGGTGCGTCCTGTCCTGGTCGTCGCGCTTCTGGTTCCTCTTTTTGATCAACTTGAGGGTGGCTTTCAAGTACTTGTTCATGCTCGACACTCGCAACCGGGTTGACTCATCGTGGATCTCCCACTCCTCGGCCAAGTTGTGCTTTAGCCCCTCAACGGACGACAAGTAGTTGATCAACTGCTCATTCACGCTGCCCACGGCAAACGTCCTTTCCTTGGGATGGACATGTGGTTCCTCCTGGGTGGCCTGCCACTTGTCAAAGTCATGGTAGTACTCGTCAATGCCCTTGAACTGCAACGAGTTGGGGCCAATCACGGAAATAAAGCCCTGGATTATCTTGACGTGCTGCGACAACATCTTGGGCCAGTAGCTGTGCGACAATTTATGGTTCTGGGAAACGACAAATTTCAACCCCTTGATGCTCTCTTCAATGTCGTGCTTGTAGTGCTTGATCAACTCGTCGTCTTTGTCGTAGTCACGGTGGTGGAAAGTCACTGTATCTTTGACCAGGTGGCCGAAATGGGACACCTCGGACTCGGTGACCTTGTACGCATCCTTGATATGCGTACCGATGTTGCTCGATAGACTGGTGATGTTGGACCTCAAGTTGTCGGCAACCATTGCTGGGGGTAGGGGGATAAGGGGGTGGATGGTGCTAGAGGGGCAAATACAAGGAACAAAAGTCTCGGAACAAATGGAGCCTGAGAAATAACTAGGGAGAGGGGGGAGGAGAAAGAGGAAAGTGGTGACCCACACACAAATGTCAGCACCGTCTTTAGAGACAAGGAGGGGGGTTGTAAGGACAAGACGGGTATGAGGTAAACTCCTCGGCTCAAGAACAGGTTTCATGAAAGATTTCGCGGTGATGGTGTGTTGTATGTCAAATCAGGTTGAATAAAGCCAACTCTGGCTGAGATTCTGGGCAAAAAAGATGAAAATAGAAAACACCCAGTTTGGGAGGTAAAAGCATATAAAGTGGGTAGAGCATCTGCCCTTGGACACAGGTGGTGCCTGAATGAGATAAAGAACGACAGGCGAGTGAGAATGCAGGGTTGGCGGTGGTTATAGAGAGCGAAAGGCACAGTGTGCCCACTTGATTGGTATTTCGAAAACAAACAGCATTATAACAAAAGTCCGATGTAGTGTAATGGTTATCACAGTTCGCTCTCATGAGTAGAACCGAGCAGATCGGGGTTCGATTCCCCGCATTGGAGTTTTCTTTTTTTCTTCTTTCTGTCTCTTTAACTCAAGAGTCGAGAGAGACGACTTTTAAGCAACTAGTAGGAACTTGTCACTC
>JAJMCF010001072.1:11157-22822 GCA_030585045.1 Zhuliangozyma parablackwelliae | reverse complement strand
GGGGGGAAACGGGTATTGGGGTGGGGGGAGGGTATACTATAGCGAGTGTAAAAGGGATATAAGCGAGTGATGTGCGGATATCAAGACCAACAAGGTGGTGTGGTTAAACGACTGACTAGCGGGATGCTTCTTCTGTTGAGCTTGTAGGTATCGACTCTATCTCGCAAACGTTTTTCTGTTTCAGGGGGGTGGGGGGCGGGAGGGAGGTGGAATTGGGTTGACTGCGTGCTCAATGGTTGGCTTTGCGCTGGTGTTCTCTGTACAGCCTTGTCTCTTGGGTGGTATATGCTTATGGAGCTGTCCAAAGCAGACGTCTTCAACTGGTCGGGCTTCAAATAAAGGTGCAGGGCGAGAGAGGGGGGGGTGGTTTTCTATTTAATATCTCCGTCTTCTTGTGGGTGTCTCGCCCTTTTTCCACACAGCAAAAAAATGAATTTATTGCGTACTGCACACAATCGCATGGGCTGGTTCAGTGGCCTCGAGGTGGAAACTGAAACTACGACAAAAAAAAAGCATACAACCGAAGATCTTGGAACTGGGTCGAACCCGCCCCAAAGACCGCCCCAAGGAGCAGCAACCGAGGGGCTGGTTCAATGGGCAGAGTGGAAAGGAAAGGAAAGGAAAGGAAAGTTTAGGGGTTGTGGCTAAACGATAGTGTGGGTTTTTATTTTATTTTCGGGGGGGGCACCAGCATTGTCTTTGCCTCGGTTAAGCAGAAGGGGATACACTTGACGGGGAGATACGGTTTCCGGGGATACTCCTGACGGGGATACGCTTGGCGGGAGGGGGGGTGTTGGTTCACCAGCCCCCCCACCCCATTTGAGCTCCCGTATTTCCACCTCAAAATTGCCTCAAGCGGTAATACACTCCCCCTTTACAGCTTTGCATTCCAATCTTGAGGCAATTTAAAGTCAGAACCAGTAAGTCGCTCTTCCAAGGTATAATCTGGCTGGAACGAGCCAAACATGGTTGCCGGGTCGTTGGTGACATAGGCACTATACTCTGCCTCTTCGTGCGGGATGATAATCTTTTGCTTCTCCTTGGACTTGGCGGCATCCACCAACAACTGCGCCTGGCACGACTTTTCCATAAGCGTAAAGAGGTACGCCGCCTCATCAATGGTCTCGCCAAGGGTCAAGAGCCCGTGGTTTTGCAAGATGATTGCCTTGGCGCCTCCAGCACTCTCAGCAATGTGCCGCCCCTCGTCGCCCTCGAGCGCAACGCCTCCAAAGTCGGCGTACACCGCTTGGTTGCCGTAGAATATACAGCTGTCCTGGCTGATCATGTCCAACGGCTTGCCGAAAGTGCTGTAGGCTTTCCCGTAGATCGAATGGGTATGGCACGCGGCGTTTATATCTGGTCTCGCTTGCAACAACGAGCTATGGATGGCAAACCCGGCCTTGTTGATGGCGGCTTGGTTGCCGTCACTGAGGATGTTGCCCGCAAAGTCGATATGCACCAAGTCCTGGGCTCTGACCAAGGCGAAATGCAATCCCAAGGGGTTGATCCAGAACGTGTTTGGGTTGGCGGGGTCTCTGATGGAGCAGTGGCCGGCTTCACCCTCGCTGAACCCCCGGCGGGCAAAGACTCTAAACGCAGCGGCGGCGTGTTCAAGCACAAACCGGCGCTGTTTTATCTTGTCGTCAAAATGGGGCAAGGGGAACGGATGTGGCCCGCCAAGAGCAATGTGGTGAGATCCTCTCTGGCCATACTCGTAGCCACGAGAAGTGTGGGTCTTTTTGGCGTCTGCTGTTGGAGTCATTGGTGGAGAATGGTGGATATAGAAAGAACGAGAAGTTGTTGGCTCTTGACCAAAAACAGCCCTTTATCCCCTTCCCTTTATCCCCTTCCCCCTCTCAAGGGCTAGGGGAGTATGTTTACAAGTCTCTCCCCCGCCTGGCGCTTGCTACCCGATTGGGCTGGCAAAATAGAATACCGAAAAATAATTTGATTCCGCTTGAAGTAGTTCCCGCGATAAGGACATGGTTACCCGCTAAGGTTGTGGGGGATATAAAGAGGTCTTGGTTCCTCTTGTCCTCCTCCCTTTCCCCCACTCCCCTTCCCCATCTTTCTCCCCACCAATGGCACCACCAGTAGCAAAGACACCACCAGTAGCAAAGACACCAATCACCACCTCGATCGACGCCCTCAAGACGCAAAAGGGCCGCTTGATCAGCACAATCCACGAGACGGCAAAGTGGGGAGCCAAGGGCGAATGGGGCCCTGGACCTACCGAGACTGGCGTTTGCCGGTTGGCGCTTTCCGATTTGGATAAGCAGGTGCGCGACTGGTTTGTTGAGGAGACAAAGTCGCTTGGGTGTCGGGTAAAGATTGACCAAGTGGGGAACATCTTTGCCATCTACCCCGGCAAGAACGAGGGCGCCCCCACAGGGGTTGGGTCTCATTTGGATACTCAGCCCAGCGGTGGCAGGTACGATGGGATATTGGGGGTCTTGAGCGGGTTGGAGGTGTTGCGAACATTGAAGGAAAACAACTACGTTCCCAACTACCCCATTGCCTTGATTGACTGGACCAACGAGGAAGGAGCCAGGTTCCCTTGTTCGATGCAAGCTTCCGGCACGTGGGCAGGGAAGATCCCGTTGGACACTACGTTGGGGCTGATGTCAATCGACAAGGTGCCCGTATCGTTTGGCGACGAGTTGAAAAGAATCGGGTACAATGGCACTACAGGGGCATCGTATCTCGATAACCCTCTCGCCGCCCATTTCGAGATCCACATTGAGCAGGGCCCGATTTTGGAGAATGAACAGAAAAAGATTGGCGTCGTTACTGGCGTTCAGGCATTTGAATGGAGCTTGGTGACGGTTACGGGGAAAGCGTCGCACTCGGGCACCACGCCGATGAATACCCGGTCGGACGCTTTAATGGTGTCGTCAAGAATCATCTTGATGGCCATCGACACCGCAACCAAGCACAATGGGATGGCGACGGTGGGCACGCTTGAATTGGAGCCCCGGTCGGTGAATGTTATCCCCAACGTGGTGAGGTTCTCGCTTGACGTGAGACACGTGAGCGATGAAACGTTGGCGGTGATTATGGCCGAGATCAAACAGAGTGCGGCCGAGATTGCCGAGGCAAACTTCAGTTCGCCCTTTGCCAAGCCGCTTCTGGTTAGTTTTGCCAACTTGACCACTTCAAAGGCACTCAAGTTCAACCAGACAAATATCGATACCGTGAAGAGGGCCGCCACCGATTTGTTTGGCCAGGACGAGGTGGTTGAGATTGTTAGCGGCGCGGGGCACGATTCATGCTACACGTCCACCCGCGTGCCCACATCGATGATTTTCATTCCTTCAAAGGACGGCGTGTCGCATAGCCCGGAGGAGTACTCTACGCCGGAGGAGGTGGAGAATGGGTTCCAGGTATTGTTGCGCACGGTGCTCCTCTACGATGAAATGAGGGGGGAGCAACAGGAACAGCAGAGGCGCCAGTAGCAGTAGCAGTAGCAGTAGCAGTATGAGTAACAGTTGCTCACCCCCCCACGGTGCGGCACGGGTTCACTTCCAAATAGGTAATAACGAGCGGCAATTTGAATCTCCCCTACTTGTATGCACGCCATTTGTCATCTGTGGCACAACCAAACAATAATTCCAATTCCGCTTTAGATTTCGCATCCCCCAAAGAGTCAGAGCCTCGTTCCCCCAGTTGCTGTTGGCCCTGAGTCCTTGTTCTCCCTATCTCTCCCCCTTCTTCAAATTCTCTTGGCGCTTCTCCCTTTTTCTCTTCCACCCTAACCACCAATGCAAACACCATGCCCAACCCAACAATTAGAGAACAGCTTGAAGGGTTCCCCGTGTTCCAAATGGTGATCCTTGGGTTCTTGAGATTGAGCGAGCCCATCGCTTTTAGTTCCATGTTCCCCTACCTCTACTTTATGATCAAGAGCTTTGGGATCGCCAAGACCGACGCCGATGTGTCAAAGTACAGTGGGTACTTGGCCGCCGCGTTTTCATTTAGCCAGTTTCTATGCTCCGTCCAGTGGGCCAAAGCGTCCAACAAGTACGGGAGGAAACCGGTGATGCTAATTGGCTGTTTCGGCACGGCGCTAGCGATGCTTGTGTTTGGGTTCAGCAGAAACTTTTACACCGCTTTTGCGTCCAGGATATTGATGGGGTTGCTCAATGGGAATGTGTCGATTATGCGAACAACCGTGGGCGAAATTGCGGTGGAAAAAAGACACCAGGCGATTGCATTCTCCAACTTGTCGTTGCTATGGAGTTTTGGCAAGAGTGTGGGTGGGTTTATTGGCGGGACCTTGACCCATACCGACCACTTTCGCGACAACAACAAGAGGGGTGGAAAAGAGGGTGAAGTGACCCCCACGGGGCTGGCATTGTTTGACCGGTTCCCGTTTGCATTGTCCAATTTGGTGGTGGCCGTGTGCATTTTCGGTTTTATTGTGCTTGGCTGGTTGTTTCTTGAGGAAACGCTTGAAGATAAGAAGCTGTCGAGGGATATTGGGTTGGAAGTTGGCGATGCCATACGAAACATGCTTGGGTTCAAAGTTCCCCATCGGCCATGGAAGGGCAGGATCAGTATTGCCGAAGAGGACGAGGCAAGAGAACACCTTATAAGCGAGGAGGAAGAATGTGGCCACGACGATGTGGAAATGCAGGTGTTTGCCGCGTCTTCCGACTCGGAAGACCCCAATAAGGAGGACGACGAGGATGAAGAAGAAGAAGAAGAGGAGGAGGAAGAAACTGGAACCCTGGTTCTTACCTTGCCCATAATCTACCGTATCACGTGCAACTTTATCATGTCGTTTGACAATGTCATCTACGCCGAGTTTTTCCCCATTTTGCTAGCCAAAACACTCGAGCCCAAGTACTTGAAATTCCCATTGCACATCAAGGGCGGGTTCGGTATGAGCTCTGAGGCGATTGGAAAGATGATTTCCCTCACCGGCGTGTTGGGGGTGATTCTGGTGAGTTTCTTGTTCCCCTTGGTGACCAAGTACTTTGCCTTGCTCACTGGGTTCCGTCTGGGGTTGGCGGTGATGCCCATAATCTTTGTCACGCTACCCCTATTGATTTTCACTCTACCCGAATACAACCACCAATTCCAGTCGAATTTCACAACCATGGCGTTGCTATACACCTCGGCCGGGGTACAGTCGTTTGTGAGCACCATGTGCTTTTCGCAAATGTTTGTGTCAATCCACCGTGTTACCCCAAAACGGCATCGTGCTATAATCAACAGCTACACAATTTCAATTACCGCATTGGCACGGTGTATTTCGCCGTTGCTCTGGGGATGGCTTATGGCTAAGTTTGACACCTTGGGGATGGGCGGCGTATCTTGGTGGATCCTTGCGGGGCTCTCTCTTGGCTCGTTCCTCTTTTCCTTTTGCCTCAGCGAGGCTGACGACCTTGAGTAAGTGGTTGCTGGTCCAAGGAGTGGTTGCTGGTTGCAAGGGTCAGCTCCAAAGCCGTGCCAAGTGCCAAGACAGCGGCTTCAGTGCGTATACGCTTGTTTCATCCTGGTCCTGCTGAAATACGACCCATCCGGGGGGCTCTCCGCTTTTGAGAGATCATAAGAGTATAGAATAAACCATGTTTGCCCATATATGGAAAAGCTGCGAAAATATTTTTCTGTGCGAATTTCCGCATTGGGTAAAGTGTTGGTTGAGTTACGAGATTTGCACGCACTACAAACGTTCTCTTTGCACCATCACCACCCCCACCCTCCACCTCCATACAATGGAATGTGTTGACGGCATAATTGCAACAGACACCCCATGAAAGTATTTTCTTGGCATTATTTTCTTCGTTCCAGTTGAAAACACACAAATAGGAAATTGCTACATCGGGGGGTATTTGTTGGGTCTCTGGTTATAAATACTAGAGCAAGTACCCCCCCATTCCACCAGGGTTTTCAATCAGGACTTTTCTTCTTTTCATAAATAAACACTTGGCAACATCCCAATCACAATATGAAGTTAGTCCACGCCTTTTTGTCCTTCTTTTTGTTGGCCTTTGCCTTTGCCAGCACAGCCCCAGATGCCACCTTTGAACTCGTCACCAGAGAAGACCAGGAGTTGTTGGAGTTGGCCAAGTACCTTGAAGAATTGGCCGCCCACTCGTTGCTGGACCTCAGCAAGAGAGACAATGCCGCCTTGACCGCCGCATTCACCGCCTTGAACAAGTCGGGCCAGGGTGTGCAAATCGTGCACGACCTTGCCACCAACCCGCTCTCGCAGGGTCAAACCATCAACCTTGTTGAGCAGTACATTAAGAACACCGGGTTGTCCAAGATCTTGCTGGCTGCCGACCAGTCCGGCTTGGCTGTTGACATTGTTATGAGATTCTTTATCAACTACGCATTGGTTCCAGACTTGTGGAACATCATTGTTGCCTTGTGGAACAATGGTGTCATCACCTTTAGCAAGAGAGGTCTTTTGGACATTATCGGCAACGTTGTCAGTGGTGTGCAAAACTCTCTTATCCAATCAGTGCTTACCCTTCTCAACTCGGTCACCGACCTCGAACTGATTTGTGAGTCGCTCCAAAAGTCCGGATTGGGCGTGTCCATCGTTGACGACCTTATTTCCACCACCGACGGTGCCGGCTTTATTCTCAAGTTGGTCACCGCTATTTCCAAGGACGGAATCATCACCTTTGGCACCTTGGTTGATGCTTTGAGAACTTCGGGTGTCGTGACTGGTACCTTTAGCAAGATCATTGCCAGCTCCACCGACAGAAAGATTATCTTTATCTGGGCCGTCAGCAACTTGGTCAGCTTGATCAAGTACATCTTTTAAACATTTTTAGTTCTTCACGCTTGATTACAAAATAAAAAATACATACCTTTGACATAAATATGGGCATAACCACCTGCCTACTTTAATCTAATAACTTCAAACCGCTTCTCTGCCTCCTCCAAGCTAAAGTTTGTCTCAGCTTGGTGCCACCTTTCGTGCAACCGGCCATACAACAATACCAATTTGGGCTCCTCCGACTTGGTGTCGTTGACTTCCTTCTTGCCAAACAACCGACCCTTTTCGTCGTTCCACGCGGCAAAGTCTATCTTCTCCCACTCCTTGGGCTTGTTGTACCCCAACCGCTTCAACTTGGGCGAGTTCAAGGATTCCGGGTCCACAATAGCTGTGTCCCTGGGCTTGGAAAAGTATATCAACACCAAGCGGCGGTAGTTCTTTTGGTCGTCTGGAGGTGACACCACGCGGTGGATCGAGCTCTTGAAAAAGCCGCCGGTGATAAACTCCATGGCGTCGCCAATATTCACAATCAACCCGTTGGGCGTGTGGCCGACATAGTTCCACTCGCCCGTGTAGTAGTCTCTGATTTGCAACGACAAGATTGGCTGCGACGTGATGAACGTAAAGGCACCGGAATCAGAGTGGCCCCGCAACCAGGTATTGCCCACCTTCTTTTGATCCTCGGGGTCCATGGGGTCATACAACATAAACCGGCCCGTACCTGAACCAGAGTTTTTGAAGTCGCCGTCAACCACTTTGTAGTAGTTTTCGAAAACGTACCCCTCGGGCAACTCCAACACAATGTCGGTCAAGTTGCAAATCTTTCTCAACACTTCGCCGTGCAAGTACCGGTAATACTCAGCCACTTGGGGCAAGTAGTCCCTGATGATCTCCGGGTAGTTGTTGGCCTCCTCGTCAAAAAAGATCGAGTGGTTCATGTTGTTGAAGTTGTAGTGCACGATGGAGTCCTCAACGCCATTCCGCATGGACCAGTACCGTTTGGGCTTGAACCCGGACCCGCGCTCTCCTCCCAACGACACCGACCTGTCTTCGAGATCCGACTTCATGGCCCCGGCCAAGTGCTGGCGCTGGATCTCTTCAGGAATGGTCAAGATCCCCTGGGCCACTGCCTTGAGAAACTCTAGCTTGTCGGCGGGGAACCCGTGGTTGGTGATCATGACGAACCCGTAGGTGGAGTACGACTTTTCCAACTTGGCTGCCAACTCCTGTCTTGCTGGTAACCCTGCGTCGCCGTCTTTGTAGAGCGACAAGTCGATTGCGTCCAATGCAATTGTCTCAATCCCGGATGTAGAGGGGGGAGCCTCCACAAAGGGCTTTAAATTGTGTTTACTCGATGGAACCGGCATCCTTGGCTGTGTTTGGCTATGCTTGGCTATGCTTGACTTGATTTCTGTAGCACAGATTCCGATTTAGACACCGATTTAGATCAAGAGGTGTCAGGAAGCAAGGCAACTAGGGAGTATATATATATATACACACACACAAACACACATGATCCTTTTGGGAAGGTCGGTCCGGTTGGTAGGGGGCTAATTAATAAAAACTGTGGCTGCCATTGCACCACACCTTTTATTTTTTTTGTCCCTCTTGGCTAAATCTCATTCTTGTATTTACTTCCTACTTACAAGTCAAAATAGTCGGCAATTGTTTGCTTAAACTTCTTTTCAAACTCCTCCTTGGACTCGCCGGCTTTCCACCTCAAGTTGTAGGCCGGGTGTTCTGGCTTGAGGAAAGTCGGGTCCTCGCCTTCAATGCCATAAAGGTTTTCTCTAAATGTCAACCCTTCCTTGGGGTAATCGTCCCACGCCAATCCTCGTCTCCTCAACTCGGGCAACAACAACTCCACAATGTCCTCAAACGACCCGGGGGTGATGGCATAGGTGAAATTGAACCCATCCACACCAGAAATGTCGACCCAGTTTTCAATCTCGTCGGCTATTTCCTGTGGTGTTCCCAAGAACAAGATTCCTGACCCACCAACCCGGACCGTATCGGCAATGTAACGACGGGTCTTTTTCAAATTGTCAGGTTCGCCAGGGATCTTCTTGGTCCACGACTCCACCATGCTTCTACCAGCATTGCTCACAACCTGTTCTAGCTCGTCGTCCCAGCCATACTTGCTCAAATCAATGCCGGTCCACCCACCAAACAATGCCTGTGCCCCCTCGACGTCACTATAGCTCTTGTATTCCTCGTATTTGGCAACCGCCTCTTCGTGGGTAGGGGCAACAATGACCGTGACCAACGACACTGTCTTGACGTCGTCGGGGTTTCTGCCGTTCTTTTTGACCAACGCCTTTAACTTGTCAATCTTTGCTTTCAAACCCTCTGGTGTGAGCCCGTTGATAAACACCGCCTCGGCGTTCCGGGAAGCGTACTCTAACCCGGCCTTGGAAGCACCGGCTTGCAAGATCACCGGTAACCTTTGTGGTGTCGGTTCGGTGATGTTTGGGCCGGGGACCTTGTAGTACTTGCCCTCGTAGTTGATCTCTCTGATTCTTTCCGGGTCACTAAACACCCCGGTCTCCCTGTCCAACACAACGGCATCGTCGGCCCAAGACGACAAGAACAATTGGTACACAACCTCCAAAAACTCTTGCGCTTTCAAGTACCGCTCGTCGTGTTCCGGCAAGGGCTCGCCGTTGAGCAAGTTTCTCGAGGCGGTGTCCAAGTACCCCGACACCACGTTCCACCCGATCCGACCTTTGGTCAAGTGGTCCAACGTGGCCAACCGTCTGGCGAAATGGTAGGGGGCTTCACTGATGGTGCTGGAAGTCACAGCAAACGACAAGCTCTTTGTCACCGCGGCCATGGCCGCAATAACGGCGCTGGGCTCGTTGATGGGCCACTGGGCGCCGGACTTGGCGGCGGCAGTCAAGTTCCGGGGCCCATTGTAAACGTCGTACGGACCCAACACATCGGCAATGAACAACGCGTTGAACTTGCCCTTTTCAAGCAACTTGGCCAAGTTCACCCAATACTCAATGGTGTTGTAGTCTCGCGACTTGTCCTTGGGGTGTTTCCAAAGGCCAGGGGTCTGGAGGCCCGGGCACCCCATGTCAAAGGCATTGATGATGAGCGGTTTCCGCTCCTTCTTCTGTCTCTTGTTTGTCATTGTAGATGGTGTTGAGAAAATTCCAAACGGGGAATGTGGGTGCGAGGCTGGTGTTTGTGCGAACTATATATATATATAATCCCTGTCAATCACGACAATTGTGCGCGAATTATTGCAATCAAGTGTGGCGCTGGGCACACAAGTAAACCACCACGGGTATTGATTGTCCACGGGGAAAGGTAAAGTGGCGTGTTGTGGCCGGTATAGCCGATACCGGAGCTGTAGCTATCCGAGCTCAACCGGCTAGTCGTTTTGGTGGTGGTGGTGAGCAAGCACCCACAGAAGCGGCACCATCACAACTTGGACAAGTCTCAACCAGTGTGCAGAAAGGGATGGAGCAAGATTTGATTCTTTTCCATCGACATTCCACGGATCAGTTGCCATGCTATTGGCTCCACCATTGGGGTCTGCTTCTATCTGTAGTCACCCTCCTTTGAAGGCTTCAAAGAGAGAGAGAGAGAAAAAAAATGGTGTGGCGTCAAAGGTCTTTGCAACCAACCAATGACATCGAGGTATGCTACACCCAAATGAAATCAGCTCACATTTGTCAAGTCTAACACCCGGCAGTGAACAGAGGAACAAGCGTGAGAAAGTACGCGCCAAGCATACATTCACCAATTCCTTCGCGCCGTTTGTGGCCCAGCAACAGCAACATCCACCGCTGCACCCACGATTTGTGCCCACAATCCCTCCATTCTTGGTCGAGAGCTTGGCCAACTTCATTGACGCGCCACCGGCGCCAGAGACGGTTGAAGAGGCGCCCACCACGAAGAAGAAGGGGCGGGGGGACCCGGCACGGGGCCCTGTCAGACCCAAAGAGCAGACACCGGCGGCTACCGCTGCTTCCCGGCCACGACCATTGCGGCAAGCTAAACGGCCAATGCCGCTTCTGTCGGACTCGAGCAGTGACATCACAGCTACTGACAACGACGGCCACCAGGTCCACATGTCCTACAACAAGTCCAACACGCCAAAGTACGTGGGCAAGTTTCTCAATGTCATCCTGGACAACAGAGTAAAGCGGCAGTGCAAGTTGTGTCCCGCAAACTACACGGACTTGAAGGGGTTTAATCGCCACTATGAGGCTAAACATTTATGAGCGCTTGTGCACAAGCGCAAAGCAACCGTCCTGGTGGCTGCGGGCCGAAGGTACCCATAATATACTTCCCTCTTGGCAGCGCGTGGGCTCATGCGCCATACATCCTTATCAGGGAGAGGGAAGAAAGGCAAACAGGTACTGCATGTAACTGCAGTACAATTTCTTTGGTGCCTCGCCTCCAGACGGTGTGGGGCTTATAAGGAAAAGAAGAAAAAAAGAGGGAGGCGATACGGTGGGCGCGGAGCAAACAGATGCCCATGGCAATATGCCCGTCCACACACAGACACATAACATCACAACACTCACATGTACACACACACGCCCCACACACTACATTCCACCCCCCCACCTCACACTGCAGCCGATAAGTTCACGCACCCTGCTAGTCCACCGTTTTTGCTTGTGAAATCGTGTCCCGGCTAAACAGATTGCCAAATTCCGCTTGCGAATTCCGAGCCGCGTACGTGCGTAACTGCGGATTTACATCCCAATTGGGACATAAAGCCATGGGCAACGAAAAATTTTCCTTTTTCCGTTTGGTGAGTGCCCAGCTTATAACGCACTACGTATTGGGTGTTGTGCCAGCTTGGCGACAGTTGGGGTAGGAAGGAACAAGGGGGGTGACGGCTATCTCTTTTTCCAATTAATTTCATCCCTTGACTTTTGCCTCCACCTCATTGATGTCCTTTTTTTT
>JAJMCF010001072.1:0-11137 GCA_030585045.1 Zhuliangozyma parablackwelliae | reverse complement strand
GCTTCCCGGCCACGACCATTGCGGCAAGCTAAACGGCCAATGCCGCTTCTGTCGGACTCGAGCAGTGACATCACAGCTACTGACAACGACGGCCACCAGGTCCACATGTCCTACAACAAGTCCAACACGCCAAAGTACGTGGGCAAGTTTCTCAATGTCATCCTGGACAACAGAGTAAAGCGGCAGTGCAAGTTGTGTCCCGCAAACTACACGGACTTGAAGGGGTTTAATCGCCACTATGAGGCTAAACATTTATGAGCGCTTGTGCAAAGCAACCTTATCAGGGAGAGGGAACAAAGGCAAACGGGTACTGCATGTAACTGCAGAACAATTTCTTTGGTGCCTCGCCTCCAGACGGTGTGGGGGCTTATAAGGAAAAGAAGAAAAAAAGAGGGAGGCGATACGGTGGGCGGAGCAAACAGATGCCCATGGCAATATGCCCGTCCACACACAGACACATAGCATCACAACACTCACATGTACACACACACACCCGACACACACACGACACACACTACATTCCACCACACTGCAGCCGATAAGTTCACTTGAAGCACCCTGCTAGTCCACCATTTTTGCTTGTGAAATCGTGTCCCGGCTAAACAGATTGCCAAATTCCGCTTGCGAATTCCGAGCCGCGTACGTGCGTAACTGCGGATTTACATCCCGATTGGGACATAAAGCCATGGGCAACGAAAAATTTTCCTTTTTCCTTTTGGTGAGTGCCCAGCTTATTACGCACTACGTATTGGGTGTTGCGCCAGCTTGGCGACAGTTGGGGTAGGAAGGAACAAGGGGGGTGACGGCTATCTCTTTTTCCAATTAATTTCATCCCTTGACTTTTGCCTCCACCTCATTGATGTCCTTTTTTTTTCAGCCTCCTTGGTCTATTTCACTTGGTGTTTTATATTTATGTTTATGGAGTTGTGAGTAACAAAGCCCATCTCTCTCTAGTTTGCGGAGCGGAGATATTCGCAGGAAAGGAAGAAAAAAAAAAGTACCGACCGCATTTATTCAGCAAGTATAAAAACAAAGGCAAAGTCTCATAGCGCCGTGCTGGGTCCTCTTCTTTTGAAAAAAAAAAATACACATTCCTCCACCTAGAAGTCAATAATACCCACATCAATGACTGCTGACGCTTCAAAATTAGAGGACCAGGGCCAGTTGGTGCGACAAAACCGGTTGTTGAGTTTCATGCTCTCCAAAAAAGTACCACCTGTCCCCACCGAAGACGAAAGACGTCCGTTCCCAGCATTCACCGCCAACTGGGTGTCGCGTATCCTTTTCTGGTGGTTGTCGCCAGTGATGCGTACGGGGTACAAGCGAACATTACAGCCCGAGGACTTGTTTTACCTCACCGATGACATCAAGGTGCAGGCCATGGCCGACAAGTTTTACAACTACATGACCAACGACATTGAGCGAGCTCGGCAAGCGTTTGTGGCGGAAAAGTGCAAGGCGCGGGGCGAGACCCTCGAAACCAGCTCGGTTGACCCCGAGGAAGACTTGAAGGATTTCAAGTTGAGCAAGTTCTTGACTGTTTGGGCATTGGCCAAGACATTCAAGTGGCAGTACTCGTGGGCGTGCATCTTGTTGGCCATCTCCAACGTGGGCCAAACCACATTGCCACTCTTGACCAAAAAATTGATTCTGTACGTTGAGATGAAGGCGTTGGGCCACGAGACGGGCATTGGCAAGGGTCTTGGCTACTCGTTTGGCGCCGCCGTCGTTATCTTTATCGTGGGTGTTCTTCTTAACCACTTCTTTTACCGGTCGATGTTGACCGGCGCCCAGGCCAAGGCGGTGCTAACAAAGGCGTTGCTAGATAAGTCGTTCCGGTTGGACTCCCAGGGCCGGCACAAGTACCCCGTGGGTAAAATCACTTCGATGTTGGGCACGGACTTGTCGAGAATCGACTTTGCGTTGGGGTTCCAGCCTTTCTTGTTTGTGTTTCCCTTGCCCGTGGCCATTGCCATTGCCATTTTGATTGTCAACATTGGTGTTGCTTCATTGGTTGGTGTGGCCATTTTGTTTGTGTTTATGGTTGGCATTGCATTCTCGACTGGCAAGTTGTTTGCCTACAGAAAAAAGGCCAACTTCTTTACCGACTCGCGGGTCGACCATATCAAAGAGGCATTGAACAATTTGAAGATTATCAAGTTTTACTCGTGGGAACCCCCTTACCACGAAAACATTTCCGAGATTCGTCGCCAGGAGATGAAGATTATTTACCGTATGCAAGTGTTGAGAAACATTGTCACCTCGTTTGCCATGTCGTTGACCTTGTTTGCTTCCATGACGGCTTTCTTGGTGTTGTATGCCACGTCAAACCACAGAAGAGACCCCGCCGCGATCTTTTCGTCGCTTTCGTTGTACAATATCTTGACGCAGCAGGTTTTCTTGTTACCCATGGCCTTGGCCACCGGTGCAGATGCGTTTATGGGGATCTCGCGGGTGGGCGAGTTTATGGCGCAGGGAGAAATCAACGAAGATGAGAGCAGAATCGAGGCTAGTGCTGAAAAGAAGGAGGAGATGGACAAGGAGGATATATCCATTGACGTTGACCACGCCAGTTTTGAGTGGGAAACGTTTCCCGACGAAGAAACTGCCGACAGCAAGGACAAGGACAAAAAGGGCAAGGGCAAAAAGGAAGAGGAAGAAGAGGAAGAGGAGGAGAAGGAAAATGTCCACAGTGTGCACGTACACGGTGACGAAAAGTCCTCCGCCAAGGACCTCTCTACGGCAAGCTCGTCAAGGACCGAGGAGGTGCAGTTTGCCGGGTTGAAGGATATCGACTTTAAAATCAAAAAGGGCGAATTTGTCATCATCACCGGGTTGATTGGGTCGGGAAAATCGTCGTTGCTTAATGCCCTTTCCGGGTTTATGAAACGTTCTAGCGGCACAGTCAGCGTCAATGGCTCGTTGTTGCTTTGCGGGTACCCGTGGGTGCAAAACAATACCGTGAAGGAAAACATTTTGTTTGGGTTGGAGTTTGACGAAGAACGGTACAACCAGGTTATTTACGCTTGTTCTTTGGAAGCCGACTTGGCCATTTTGCCCGCTGGTGACAGGACCGAGATTGGCGAGCGTGGTATCACATTGTCGGGAGGCCAAAAGGCCAGAATCAACTTGGCGCGTGCCGTGTATGCCGACAAGGATATCATCTTGTTGGACGACGTGTTGAGTGCCGTGGATGCACGTGTTGGAAAGCACATTATGAATAACTGTTTGCAGGATATGTTGAAGGACAAGACGAGAATCTTGGCCACGCACCAGTTGTCGCTCATTGGCGCTGCTGACAGAGTGATTTTCTTGAATGGTGATGGATCTATTGAAGTGGGGACGTTTGAGCTGTTGAAGGCCACCAACCCCGGGTTTGGCAAGTTGATGACATTTAACAGCGAGGCCAAAGAGGAAGATGAGGACGGCGAGGGTAAGGACAAGGAAGTCGACGGCGTTGAGGAGAAGGAAGAAGAGTTTCTCAATGAGAGCGACGAGTTGGAAGAAGAACGGGAAATGATTAAGCGCCAGCTCACCCGGTTAACGGTTCCGGAAGACGAGGAAGGCGTGCACCGTGAGTTTAATCTCGATGACGCTGCTGACGGTAAGCTTATCGATGCCGAGGAGCGTGCCGTTAATGCCATTAGTTTCAAGGTCTACAAGCGGTATATCCAATTGGGGTCGGGCATCTTCACGCCCTGGGGCATTGTTCCCATCTTACTTGTGTTGATGATTCTCACCACCTTTTGCCAGATTTTCACCAACACCTGGTTGTCGTTCTGGACCGAATACAAGTTTGACGAGCCCGACAAGGTGTACATTGGCGTGTACATTATGTTTACGTTTGCTGCATTTATCTTTTTGACGTTGGAGTTTGTCATGTTGGTGTACTTGACCAACACGGCGTCTGTCATGTTGAATGTGCTTGCGGTGAAGAAGGTGTTGCACGCTCCAATGTCGTTTATGGACACCACGCCCATGGGGAGAATCTTGAACCGGTTCACCAAGGACACTGACGTTTTGGACAATGAGATTGGCGACCAGTTGCGGTTCTTTTTGTTTACGTTGTGCAACATCATTGGTGTGTTGATTTTGTGTGTCGTTTACTTGCCGTGGTTTGCCATTGCCATCCCCTTCCTTGGGTTTTTGTTTGTGTCCATTGCCAACTACTACCAGGCGTCGGCCCGTGAGATTAAGCGTCTCGAGGCTATCCAGAGATCGTTTGTTTACAACCATTTCAACGAAACCTTGAACGGTATGCCCACCATCAAGGCGTACAAGGACACTGAGCGGTTTTTGGTGCGCAACAATTTCCTTATTGACCAAATGAATGAGGCGTACTACTTGACCATTGCCAACCAACGGTGGTTGGCCATCCATATGGACTTTGTGGCGTCGTTGTTTGCCTTGTTGATTGCGTTGCTCTGTGTGAGCCGCGTGTTTCACATTAGTGCTGCGTCGGTGGGGTTGTTGGTGGCGTATGTGTTTCAGATTGCCGGGCAGTTGTCGATGCTTATCAGAACCTTTACCCAAGTGGAGAACGAAATGAACTCGGCCGAGAGATTAAACTCTTATGCCTCGTACTTGCCAGAAGAGGCTCCCTACATCATCACCGAGAACACGCCGCCACCCAGCTGGCCCGACAAGGGTGCCATTGAGTTTGACCAGGCTTGTTTGGCGTACCGACCAGGGTTGCCGCTCGTGTTGAAGAACTTGACGTTCAAGATCAACCCCATGGAAAAGATTGGTATTTGTGGCCGGACCGGTGCTGGCAAGTCGTCCATCATGACGGCGTTGTACCGGTTGTCGGAGTTGGAGTCGGGCAAGATTGAGATTGATGGTATTGACATCCGCAAATTGGGGATGCGCGACCTTCGGTCGAAATTGTCCATCATTCCGCAAGACCCCGTGTTGTTTAGAGGTACCATTCGGAAGAACTTGGATCCGTTTAATGACCACTCTGACGACAAGTTGTGGGATGCCTTGAGAAGAACTGGGTTGATTGAAGAATCCCGGTTGGACACCGTCAAGAAGCAGGAAAAGTCCAACGACAGCACCAGCGACGTGTCGATGCACAAGTTCCACTTGAACCGCACGGTTGAAAACGAAGGGTCCAACTTTTCGTTGGGCGAGCGGCAGTTGATTGCGTTTGCGCGGGCGTTGGTGCGGGATTCCAAGATTTTGATTTTGGACGAGGCCACCTCGTCGGTTGACTACGAAACGGACTCCAAGATCCAGCAAACGATTATCCGAGAATTCAAGGACTGCACCATCTTGTGTATTGCGCACAGGTTAAAGACCATTATCAACTACGATAGGATCTTGGTGTTGGACAAGGGTGAGATTAAGGAGTTTGACACGCCGTGGAACTTGTTTAATTTGCACGGAGGCATCTTTCAGCAAATGTGCCAGCGTTCCAACGTTACCGAGCAGGATTTTGCCAGTCTCTCGACGTTTTGATTTATAGAAATCTAATACACGTGTTTTCTTGATGTATGCCAAGGATACTAGCCTCGGCTGTCTTGCTGCAAAATGTGGTCAGTACACGACCCAGACCGCGCCTCAGCCTTGGTTTCAACCGCAGCAAGTACGTGACCCATACAAGGCTATAAACGCTGAAGGCTAAACGCTGTAGGCTAGGACTGTAGGCTAGGGACTAAAGACTTGAATACGGTCAACATCACAGCTTCGCCACCACACTGTGAGAAGTGTCCGCTTCCCTGGCAGTGTCCCCTCCATAACAGTATGGACCTGCCCCAACGGTGTAGCTCTTCCCCAGCAGTGTAGCCCATCTATAGCCATTCTTCTACAGAGAGAGAGACACTCACCAACCTCTGTTTCCAATTTCATCTGCTTCTGTTCCTGGTCACTATAGGAAACAGCAATTGGGCAAAGGAGGAAAGGGGAGAAAAAAATGTCCCCCTTACCAATTGTCATTTTTTTTTTCTTTGCCTCTTCTCCAACCCCCCCGTTTCCCTGTTCCCCTCTAATATTCAACCAGACCCTTTGTTCACAGATAGAGAGAACAGCATGACAGATAGACCACAATCGCCGCATCCAGATGGCCACCAGCTCAAGAAGCTCTTGAACCGGCTCAGCGGCCAGCCGCCATCGTACGCCCAAAAGCAAAACTATACCTTTGGCAAGACCTTGGGGGCGGGCTCGTTTGGGATTGTTCGGTACGCCCGGGACAACGAGACCAACGAAGAGGTGGCAGTCAAGATCATATTGAAAAAGGCATTAAAGGGCAACGAATCAATGGTTATAGACGAGATGAAGCTCTTGGAGGAGTTGGACAATCCCCACATTGTTGGGTTCAGGGCCTGGTTTGAATCCAAGGACAAGTTCTACCTTGTGACGCAATTGGCCACCGGTGGCGAGTTGTTTGAGAGAATTGTGCAAAAGGGCAGATTCACCGAGCACGATGCGTCGCTTGTTGTGGTGCAGATGTTGGAGGCGTTGGAGTATTTGCACGATAAGGATATCGTCCATCGAGATATCAAGCCGGAAAACATTTTGTACTTGACGCCCGCAGACGACTCGCCGGTGGTGTTGGCCGACTTTGGCATTGCCAAGCGGTTGCAGAGCTCCAGCGAGAAGTTGACGTCGTCGGCCGGGTCGTTTGGGTACGCGGCTCCCGAGGTGATTATGGGCAATGGCCACGGCAAGCCGTGCGACATTTGGTCGTTGGGGGTGGTGACGTACACCTTGTTGTGTGGATACTCTCCCTTTAGATCCGAGAATGTCCAGGATTTCATTAATGAAGTCAAGCACAATAATGCCGTCATTTTCCACGCCGACTATTGGAAGGATGTGTCCAAGGATGCGCGCCGGTTTATCATCAAGACGTTGCAGTTCAACCCGGACCTCCGGCCAACGACGAGCGAGTTGTTGAATGACCCGTGGATCGTGTCGATTGCCCGCGAGAATGCCGAGTGCGACTTGTTGCCCAACTTGAAGCAAGGCTTTGACGCCAAGGCCAAGTTTAAGCAAGCCATTGAAGTGGTGAAGTTGAACAACCGGATCAAGAAGTTGAAGGAGTTGCAGTCGGAATCAGACGACGATGCCAGCGAAATCAACTTGTTCAACGACGAAGGGTCGGTTGAACACGACGTTCCGTCCAGGACGCCCTCGCACATGTCGCCCTTGCTCACATGGAAGAAGTTTAACAATGTTGTCAACGACTTGGACCTCGATAAGTCCAAGACGTCGTTGTCGCCGTTCAAGTCTCCGTACGATAAGACGAGTAGAAAGACCACCGCTGCCGGTGACGCGTTTGTGCAGTTGGTGCACGCCGCTTCCGAGAACAAGCACCGCGTGGCTGGGTTTGCTGAGGGAGAAGATGGCAAGAAGGAGAAAGAGGATGAGTAAGGACGAGTAAGACGGCAGTAGAACCCGTGGTGTTGTAAAGAAGGCCGCATTTTCTTTTGTACCGCAATATACGCTCAGCTTACGGATGGCACTGACCACAGCCTTGATGGCTCTTTTGATCAGTTGTAAAGGTTCAACAAACAAAGGCCCAACCAAAAAAAAAAGAAGCAAAGGAAAATTTTTGTTGATAAATTTCAAAGTTCCAATAGTAGAGGCACACCACAGACCTGTATCATTATTTTTGCATCTACCAATGTCAACCACACCCGACGCATCCAGTTCTTTGAAACAGCGCACCCCGCCGCTCTTTAGCGACGCCGAGGACAAGACCAAGGAGGCGCTTGCGGCCTTTACCCAGCTCGACGCATGCACATACCAGTCGAAAACCATTGGGTGCCCTTCCGGATCGCGGCGTCGAGCCACCGAGTACATGACGTGCGACTGCCACGAGGACTGGGACGGTGACTTGCAAGTGAACTTGGCGTGCGGCGAGGATTCCGACTGTATAAACCGAATAACGTCCGTCGAGTGCATCAACCAACACTGCCTGTGTGGCGACGACTGCTCCAACCAGCGGTTCCAAAAGAAACAGTACTCATCGGTGTCGGTATTTCAGACCGAGATGAAGGGGTACGGCCTAAGGGCAAACTCAACCATTGGGGAGAACCAGTTTATCTACGAGTACATTGGCGAGGTGATTGACGAGCCAACGTTTAGGAAACGGATGGTGGACTATGACCAGCGCGGGTTTAAGCATTTCTACTTTATGATGCTCAAAACAGACTCTTTTATCGACGCCACCGTCAAGGGCTCGCTCGCCCGGTTTGTCAATCATTCGTGCAGCCCCAATGCGTATGTGGACAAGTGGGTGGTGGGGGACAAGTTGCGGATGGGAATATTTGCCAAGAGGCGGATCGCCGCTGGTGAGGAGATTTCGTTTGATTATAATGTCGACCGGTACGGGGCCCAGTCGCAGCCATGCTACTGCGGCGAGCCCAACTGTTTGAAATTTATGGGCGGCAAGAGACAAACGGACGCGGCGCTCTTGTTGCCCGAGGGCATTGCCGAGGCGTTGGGGGTCACGCCGCAGCAGGAAAAGCAGTGGTTGCGGGAGAACAAACCCAAGCGGGGAAAGCAGCAGAGCGACGAGGCTACCATCAACGAAGAGTTTGTCAAGAGCATTGAGTTGCTACCCATGGTCGATGCCGACGTGTCCAAGGTTATGTCGGCATTGATGAAGACGCAGGACTTGGTGGTGATGAAAAAGTTGGTGGAGAGGATGCACGTGACGGATGACGGTGTGGTGAACACCTTGATTGTCAAGCTCCATGGTTACCAAGTCTTGTCGAATGTGTTGAAGGAGTTTGACAATGACGAGGACTTGGTGGTTATGGTGTTGGAGATTTTGTCCAAATGGCCCGCCATCACTCGAAACAAGATTTCGTCGTCGCAGATTGAGGGTGTCGTGAGGGGGATACTAGAGACTGCTGCCACCACCACCAGCACGAGGGGGCCAATCGAAAGCATAGCAAAGGGCTTGCTTGACCAATGGTCGCATCTCGAAATGGCATACCGGATCCCCAAGGCCAAGCACGAGGACTCGGCGGCGGCGTATGGGCGGGTATCGCGATCGCCCGAGCTGGAACTACACGGACTGGCGGCTCAAGCTTCTCCTCCGCCATTTGTTCAAGAAAGCGGACTACCTCCCGGGTGGGAGAGCACGTTTGACCCCAACTCCAATAGCCATTACTATTTCCATCGCGAGCGCGGGATCTCGAGCTGGGAGCGGCCAGCGGGGTCGTTGCCCGTGGGACCCAAGCTCATTGCCGCCCCCACGGGACCAAAACTGTTGGCGACGGGACCAGCAACGGGACCAGCAGCGGGACCGAGCGAGAGAGCGGGACAGGGATCGAATCGATCAAAGTATGGCGAGGCCGACTTGGCCAAGCGCGAGGAGTTGAGACTACAAAAGGAGAGGGAGCAGCATTATCGGGCGTTGCAGGAAAAGGAGCGTCAGTTGCAGGAGATTATTGCCATGACGAGGGAACTGAGGAGCGAGACGCCGACGGAAACAGCCACGCCCAAGCCACATAGACTGAATGGGCATGGCTCTAAGGAAAAGAGCAGCAGCAGCAAGAGCAGTAAGAGCAGCCATGGCCACCACCTGCTGGAGGTGTCGCTCGAAGCAAAGTGGAAACACGTGTTGGCGAAGCAAGTGGCCAACTCGTTGAAGAAGCACGAAGCCGAGATTGGACGGGATAATGTCAAAGGGTGTGCGCGAGATATCGTCAATGGTATAGCTGCCAAGGAGGCGAAAAAGGGGTCCCAAAACGTGCCGCCCAAGGAGTTGGATAGTCACAAGTTGAAAAAGGTCAAGGAGTACTCAAAGACGTTTATGGAAAAGTTTTTGGCAAAGTATAGAGCCAAGCATAGAAAGAGGGAGGGGGAAGGTGATGAAAACGGCGGCGATGCAAAACGGTCAAAAGTTGAGTAACCCTTGTTTGAAATACAAAAAACCAATCTACTCTATTAAAAGAAAAGGGGGAAGCATGAAAAAAGGTATAGCAAAAGTGTCTAGATCTCCTTAGGCGAGCAAGTTGGGCAAGTTCTCAATAGATTCTGACCCATAGATGATTTGGTAGGTGGCTTCAAAGAGGGGGAACTCGCGCAACTTGTTGACATTTGTCAACAATTCGTGCACTTCCTTGGCAGTGACAATCCCCTGTGAACTCTGTCCATTCAACAATTTGCGCTCGGCCTCCTCGGCGGCAGCGCCCGTTTCCGCCATATACCTACCAACCTTGACATTTCTGCCCCCGGCACACGTAGTGATCAAGTCCGCCACCCCGGCCGACTCGGCCGTGAATGTAGATGGTTCCGACTCGGGGAAAAACGTGTTTGAAAACTTGATGGTTTCCAAGAGTCCCACGCGCATGATTGCCGCCTTGGCATTATCGCCCCATCCGAGCCCCTCGACAAACCCCACCGCCAAGGCAACAATGTTCTTCAATGCCCCCGCGACTGACACTCCAGCCACGTCTTCAATGACATTGACGTGGAAATACGGCCTATGGAAAGCAGCCTTCAACACAAACTTATCAATGTCCTTCCCGGGGCCCCTATAATCAGCGGGGATCTTGTAGGCCACGGTGGTTTCGGACCATTGGCACCGGGCCACCTCGGGCGCCAAGTTGGCTCCAGAGAGGGCGCCGCACTGGATGCCCAATTCGTCAGTGATGTAGGTGGAGAGCAACTTGCACCCATCCTTGGTCACCTCGAGCCCCTTGAGGCACGAGAGGGCGCGCGTGGTGGGCGGCACTTTACCCTTCAACGAGGCCAAGATCTTGGGCAAGAACTGGTGGGGCAAGTTGAACACAATCAAGTCGGCGCCCTCAACGGCCTTGACAATGTCGGGCTCGGCCACCAAGTTGCTGGGCAACTTGACCCCGGGCAAGTAGCGAATGTTTTCGTTTCTGGTGTTGATTATATCGGACAAGTTTTGGCCATTAACCTTTTCCTCAAACACCCACATCTTGACGTAGTGCGAAAACAAGTGGGGCCGGGAAAGGGCATTCTCAGCAATGATCTTGGCAATGGTGGTGCCCCAGTTGCCGGAACCAATAACGGTTATCTTGAATGGGTGGTCGGGAGTTAACGACCCATGAGGGTCCGGCGAGAGCGACGGCCGCAAAAACTGACTCACTTGTTGTAATCTCTGTATGGCGGGAGATGTCATGGTGTAATATGTGTCTTGAGGGGGGGGGGG
>JAJMCF010001071.1:0-38879 GCA_030585045.1 Zhuliangozyma parablackwelliae | reverse complement strand
GTTGGTTGGTTTATTTTTGAAAGAATATCCGACACCTTGGCTAATTCAAAAACATACTCACCACCAAGCGTAGATAGCCCCGACAACTATAGCAACAACAGTATCAACAACCATAGTAACTGACGCCACTCTGATTTAATAAATCTAGCAGCCCACCAGTTGTAACACACCACCTGACTCGTCCCCCCCCTACCAACAAACAGCAACCGGTCACGCAAGGGAGGAGAAAAAACAAAAAGGACCATCCATACTTTGATTACTAAAGAGACTAGCAACAACAACAACAGCAGAAGGCAACCATGACTACGAAGGTAACAACCCATCATAGCAACCACCGCCGACCACAGTCGTCCAGCAGTGAGGCACCCACTTTTTTTCAACTCTACTTGCAACACATTCTTGTGTTTATCGCCAACTTTGTCGACTATATTCTTTCAATCACCAACCTTGTAGTTATTCACGACGATAAGAAAGAACAACCACCACAGCAGAAGAAGCAACCACCGCCACAGCAGAAGCAGCAACCAGCACAGCAAACACAAACACAAGCACAGCCACACCCCAACTTGTTCCCTTCTATAAGCAACGTCTCCATCTCAAACACACTCGAGCAAGAAGAGCAATCCACCAACCACGAACCGGTTGTGTGCTCCACTGGCCTCACCACGCGCTTGCTTCCATTCAAGAACGAAAAGGGAGAGATTGAATGGGCATTCACCGAAGACCCTTCTCCTGGCCACGAGCTTGACGCATTCAAGTTGAAACAAATCGCGGTCCACAACAACCACCACCACCACCACCACCACCAAAGTAAAAACCAACACGACGGCGGATACACCCAGGAAGAGCAGCATGCCAAAGACACCCTCTCGCCAACCGTTTCCAATACATCCAACGAGTCGTCGTTGTCACAAAAGTTGGAAATCAAAGACATCATGGAGACCCCCAACAGCACCACCACGGGTGTCAGCTCGGGTGACGAAGAAGAGGATGGCAAAGTGCACAACTGCCCCCACTGCGATGCCACCTTCAAGATCAGGGGTTACCTCACCCGACACTTGAAGAAGCACTCGTCGCAAAAGGCGTACTCGTGCCCATTCCACGACAGGAGCATATACATTGACGACAACAACATCACCCACAAGTGTCACCCCAACGGCGGATTTTCCAGAAGAGACACGTACAAGACCCACTTGAAGTCAAGACACTTTGAGTACCCCAAGGGAACAAAGACCAAGGATAGAGTCTCTTCCGCGGGCCACTGCTCCATGTGCGGCGAGTTCTTCCCCAACGCCGAGATATGGTGCGAGATGCACGTTGAAGGCGCCGAGTGCAAGTACTTGCCCGATGGGTTCAAGGGGAAGTCGAGAATCAAGAACCGGTTGAGAAAACAGCTCCAGAAGAAGAAGGAGGTTGACCCCGAGTTGTTGCCCTATGCCAGCAAGGTGATACAAGAGGTGCAGCAGCAACAGCAACAGAAGAAGCAGCAGAAGCAACACACTCCTCTACTGCAGCACCAGCACCAGCACCAGCTGGTGGTTGTGGATACTCCCGCCAGCGTGTCGGATAGTTCTGCCTCCCCCTACACGCCGCAGTCCATGGCCACCACAAAATCACCAATAAGCTTTATGCACCCACAAACACAACCCAGACAATACCACCACCATGAACCACAACCACAACTGCTTCACCACCAACATCTTCAACAGCAACATCTTCAACAGCAGCAACAGCTTCAGCGCCGCCAGCTACAACAAACGTCTTATCACAAAGACTCCCAAGAGAAGTCTGCGGAAGATTATGATGACGAGTTTTGCCTCGACATTGACCAACTAAACACCGCCGCATTCAACACCAACTTTAACGAGATTGCCCAGATGATACGGCAGCAGCAGCAGCAAGTGGTTTACCAACAACAACACCCTACTCCATCACAACAACATTCAATGTACCACTACTAATTTTATAGAAGGATTTATATTGAAATCACCATTTTATTTTTCACGAGAATATGTCATCTATGGCTGAAGTCTTTTTCTTCTTCTTCTTCTTTATCTTCCTCTCCTTTTCTCTCCTGACCACCTTTGGTTTGAAAATGTCCTCAATGCTCTGCATCCTTTCTTCGTGTGTCTGCTGCGGTAGTTCGATCTCCTCGCCAATGTCTGCAACATCGCCGCCCTCCCCATTGCCCACCTTTCCCTTGTCGGTGCTGGGCTGCAGCAGTTGCAGCCGCTCTTGCTCCAACGGCTCCGGCTGTACTCCCTCAATTTGCTTCAAGCAGTGCACAATCTTGGCCAAGCTCCCAAGCAACGCAAACCCGAGCGTGATATACTGGCCAAGCGCCAATATCGAGTTGTAGCACCAGTACATCCGCCGCGACAAGCGTAGTAGGTACCGCGCCTCGCGCACCACGAGCCGGATTTTGTAGTCCTTGCTTCCGTCATTGCGGATGCGGGAAATGTCGATTTGGAGCTTGAGCATTTTGCGCAAGTGACGGTGGGTGACGTTCAAATACTTGAACCATACTGCCTGGCGGTGCTGGTTCTTGGAACGGTGGTGGAGGATGTTGACTATTTCATACTCGTGCCCCAACTGGGTGTACACCTCCTGGTCCATCAACTTCACAGTGTTTGTGTGTCTATGAATATTTTTTTTTTTTTGATTTTTTTTGATTTTTGATTTTCCATCTCATCAGCAACAACAAACCACAATGTCAGATTCAGTGATTGCCCAGGCCAGAGCGTTTCTCGAAACCTCGCAGCCAGAAGAGGCATTGGCATTGCTCCACCCGCTTATTGCCGCCAACACCGATAATGTCCCGTTTTTGTCTCTTGTGGGAGAGACTCTTCTCGAAAACAACGACCTCGAACAAGCGTACCAGGTCCTTACCCGTGCCGTTGAGCTCGACCCCAGTGCCGAATTGGGGGTGGAGAAGTTTTTGTACTTGGGCCAAATCATCGGCGGCAATGACGGCATCGCCACCATAGACACGGCGTTGAGAAAGTTGCAAAGCCAGTTGGAGAGCAAACAGGGGGACTTGGCGTGGGTGGTGAGCAAGTTGAACTCGGGGGTGTTTGCCGAGATTGAGATCTGGATGACCGACTTGTGCATGGAGGAAGAAGCCGAGGCCAAGTGCGACGAGTTGATCAGCTACGCCATCTCGCTAGATGGCGACAACCCCGAGGCATACTCGCATTTGTCGTCCATCCGAATCTCCCAGCAACGGAACGAGGAGGCTGTGGATGCATTGACCCGGTCATGGGAGTTGTTTAAAGTGAAAAAGACTGCGTTGGAAGATGCTGCCAACGAAAACACAAGCACTGCCAGTGCCGACGCGTTTGAAATAGGCATGGAGTACGTCGAGTTGATCCAGCCATTGCTCACAATCTCCAAGTTTGCCATGGAGTTGGAGCAATACGAAATGGCAATTGAGGTTGCCTCGTCCGTGCAGGATATCAACGACTCCATCCTCGACGCCTACTACATCGAAGCGTTGGCCAACTTGTTCCACGCCAAAAGGATCCTTGACCCGGAAAACAAAGAGTATAGGGACATTGACATCCACACGCTCCAGGGCAGCCACAATGACGAAGTGAAAAACATCTTGTTGGAGGTGAGGAGCACGTTGACCAATGGGTACAAGATTATTCAGAGCCAGGACGACTTGGACGCCAGCGTGGTGGAACAGATTAACGAGTTGTTTAGCGCCTTGGGCGGTCCCGATATGAAGGAGTTGATGCCAAAGAGGATACTTGAAGAGGAGGAAGAGGGATGGGAGGACGAGATCGAGAGCGATAATGAACTCTAGTGTGTATACTGCTTTGTAGATCAACCGAGGTTGGTAGCGTTTTGAGTTTCCCAATCTTTTTCTTTCAACATTATCCAACAAATCATTAATTAAACAAACACAAGACAAGGGTCCACTGCCCCCATTCCCCCTAGATTAATAAAATGCCACCATTGCCCACAACTACCGAAGAGGTATCTCTTCTCCACCCAAAAGTCCTCCTTCTATCAGCCGGCATATCAGCATCCCTCTTTCTCACGTACAGCACCGTCAAACGGTTCCAACGGGTACGAACCTACCTCGACATGACGCCCTCCATCCTCGACAACGGCACCCGGCTATACGGCCGCGTCACCCGCGTGGGCGACGGCGACAACTTCCGACTCTACCACACCCCAGGAGGGGTTCTCCTCGGGTGGGGCTGGCTTCGCGGCGTACCCACCACCTCCTCCGCATTGAAGGACGCGACCCTTTCCGTGCGTCTCTGTGGGGTGGACGCCCCAGAACGGGCCCATTTCGGCAAGCCGGCCCAGCCGCTCTCGGAGGACGCCTTGCTCTGGCTCACGCGGTACATTGGTGGGAAAAACGTCGTCATTACCCCCTATAGCATCGACCAGTACAAGAGAATAGTGGCCAGGGTGCAAGTGTGGAAATGGAACGGGAGAAGGGACGTGTCGGCCGAGATGTTGAAGCAGGGGTTGGCGGTGGTGTATGAAGGCAAATCGGGGGCTGAGTTTGGCGACAATGAGGCCTGGTATAGGAAGCTCGAGGGTCGAGCCAAGTGGCTACAGCGGGGGATATGGGGCTTGAAGAAGATGACCACGCCGGGGGAGTACAAGAAAAAGTACAAGGATTAAACACACAGTAATACACAATTGCATTTACTTGAGGAGGTTCGCTACGGAGGCAGATAGTCTCTCAACGTCGGCGGGGTTTTTGGCCTCGGCGTAGACCCTAACGGCGTCTTCGGTTCCAGAAGCCCGCACAAACGACCTGGCTTTGGGGAACTGGGCCACCAAGCGGTCGATTTCGTCCTGCAACCCGCGGGGCTCAACGACAGTCCGCTCGGCGTTGGTGGTTTTGAAAATGGTTCTGTCGGGAACAATTACTTTGGTGAGCTTGTTTGGCAAATCAGTGTACGACTTGTTCCACTCGTCAAGGGACAAGCCCAAGTAGTGGACAACTGCCAACACCACCAACAAGTCGGCAATCGCATCACCTACAGTCTGGTTGACCAACTGGCTGAATGCACGCAAGGTGGCAATAGCCCGCTGTTCCTTGTCGCTGGTGGGCGTGTACTCAAACACCTTCTTTTCCGCCTCGGGCTTAAAGATAACGGTGCCGTGGCCATTGGCCTCAAAATAGACGCCAATGTCAAACTTTTGTGCCTCGTGGTGCAAGTGTTTGACCCCGGTGGGGGTACACCGCACGGGGATCTGCAACACCTTTTCCACATACTGGGTAGACGACCCGTTGGCGTACGCCGTCTGCACCACGCCAATGTCCAAGTCCAAGCCCTCAATGTCCTTGAATAGCTGCTGCAAGAACAACGCAATCAAAGTGGAGAGCTTGTCGCCATCAAGAAGCCTAAACTGTGGGTCAATGTAGTAGCAGATCAACCGGTCGGCATCGCCATCAAAGGAGGCGTAGAGCTTGTGCGGCGTGGGCGAGTCAACGTTTTTGGGGAGTTTCTGGTTGGTCTTGACATAGTCGGCACCGCACTCGTAGTTGAGCAACCCCGGGTCGGTGTAGTTGCCGTTGACAATGGTGAGCTGGGCCACCTCGGGGATCTGCTCCAACAAGGCGGCAACTTTGGGCGCGCCCACCCCGTTGGCGGCGTCGATGGTGACCTCGATGGGGGAGGTGTTGCCCGACAACTTGTGGATCTGCGCAAACGCCTTTGCCATTTTCGAGTAGTAACCCACCTCAGTGGGGCTACCAAACCCGGGGTCGTTCAAGCACCTCGTGACGTAATGCAACTGGGGCGTGGTAAAGAGGCCAAAGTCGTGGTGTTTGGTGGCGGGGACACTCTTGAAGCCGTCAATGGTGGCGTCACTCAACCTCTCGCTTGACTCTCTAGAGTCGCGGGCAATCACAACACTGGCCGGCTGCGCCAAGTCAATCTTCAACTCGTTCACCAATGCGGCCACGTCGCGCAACAAGTTGTCGGAGTTGGCCAACGTCGTGGCGTACGTCTCCCACTGTGTCTCCAACATGCTTCCATTGGGATCAACCACCTTGACGCCATTATCCTCGGGCGGGTTGTGCGACGCGGTGACCATCACCCCCACGGTCTCGCCGTGTAAATACTTGGACCGGAGAGATGCCAAAATGCCCACGGTGTAGTTGACGTAGTCCAAGTGCTTGGCGTTCATACGGAACCCGGCGGTGCCATAGGCAAAGTGCAATCCCAGTGGCTTGGGATGGTTGGGGAGGTACGTGTTTAGTGTCTGCTCGAGTGACATGGTTGTTGCTGGTTGGGGATTGATCTTGCTTTCTCGTTGATTCGTTTGTTTTTGTTCGTTACTCTTTTGGTTATTCCAAGTAGCTGAAAAAAAAAAATGTAACCAATTTGCCAACCCCCAAGCACACACAGGAATGGGATGGCTACCAAGTTGGTTGAAAGACCATCCAGTCAAAGGAGAACAGGCACCTCGGGTGTCGGCGTGGGGGAAGGAAGCAAAGTCTACCATAAAACTAAAACAAAAGCCACAACATCCAGATGGCGCCGCCCCCGCTGCCCCCGCTGCCCCCAAACCCTCGGGCATCTCCAAGTTCAAATCGATCAAGCGCGATTCACCCTTTGTTGAGGAGCTCGTGGCCACCGGGCGGGTGAACTGGAAGAAAATGAACCCGGAACTACGAACAAAGGCGATCCGAATATTCTGCATCCTCGCGGCGATCCCCCCGGCTTTCATCTCGCTCAAGTATATGTACGACTTGATGAATGGGAACCGAACCGTGCAAGTGCAGCGCGGGGAAATACTACCCGACGGCACCAAGCGGGATTTCACCGAGGAAGAAAAGTGGAGACGGTACAAGGATGGGTTCAAGTACCGGTGGTTTGGCATGGACTATTGGCTCGACGGATTTACCAGCAAGACCATGAAACGCGACTGGGATAAGGAGAAGGAGCAATGGCAGGCGCGGATCAGGGAGTTAGAAGAGGAAAGGAATAGGGTTGTGGGAACAAAGTAGAGTTGTGGGAACAAAGTAGAGTATCTAAGGACAAGCACAAAAATCTATTTCCGTATACGACTCTCAGCGATGGAATGAAGCAAGTGCTGGTCATCGTCAAAGCGGAACCCGAGCAACGAGGGGGGCCGGTCGGGCGACGACGTGCTGTTGTAGCTCAACCTTTTGCCAAAGTTGAGGTTGGGCGTCTTGGTCTCGCTCAAGAGCGAGTTGGGTCGGCAAATGACGGTGGCCGACCTTGACCTCGATCTCGTGCGCGACCTTGCTCGTGATAGCATGTAAAACGCCTCCTGTCGCGGTGAGCTCGTCAAGTGGGATATTGCGTCACCGTCACTCCTCTCAGACTGTTTTCTTCTCTCGGGAGAGTTAAAGACGGGGTGCGTCGGGCTGATCTCGGGGATCCGGCTGCTTTGAAAGCCATCCTTCTTTGTAATGATCGGGTACCCGCGCTGGATATAGTCGTGAACCATGCGGGGTAGTCTAGACTTTGACCTCGTGCTCGAGTTGATCACGGCGCTAAAATAGGCGCCAAAATCGACGGAAACCGCTCGTGGACTCTTTACAAGAGTATTCTCGTCCTCGTCGCGCACGTTCAAGTCTGCAAGTACACTGGTCAACGACTGGCGCAAGCTCTTGCCCTTTACCGTATCGTGGTTGTCATCGGCAAACACGTCTCTCACCCGATCCGTCTTTTGCACGCTGATGGGGACCAACGCCTGCTCCACATCAACGCCGAAATCAATGCCCAAGCCATTGTTGAACGCCTTGTCGGCCGCCACACCCCCATTCGACGACGCCGACAACGACAACGCACCACCAGACGACGCCGACGATGTCACCCCCCTTGACCCCACGCGTAATGGTTTGAGTCCGCTTGGGAGAGGCTGCAGGTATGACCGGCGATTTGGCGGCAGGCGCCGCTGGTGCCACAGCACGGGTCTATTTTGAGCCACAATCAAATCATTAACTTGTTGCCAGATAGGAAGCAAGCACCGGTTGAACCGGTCTGCAAGGGATTTGTCGGTAACCATGTGTTCCTTGAACGCCTTTTGGATCAAGGTGATTGTGTTGCTGCAGAGCTTATACTGGCTGCCGAGCTCATCGGTAACGCCACTCTTTGCCGACTCGTCGTCGGAAAACGAAAGCTCGTCAATCATCTCGGCGCACTCACGCTGGGTCTCCTTTGTGAGGTAAACAAATACGTCGTTCCACTTGGTGTCGATGTTTTCGCGCTTCAACAAGCACACCTCTCGCTGGAGCGTGTCCCATTTCTCGAGCAAGCTCTCATAGTTGAGCAACACCTGCTCGCGCGACTTGTTGAACTGGCTGCCGCAACACATGTTGTGGAACTCTTCGATTCGCAAGGGCACAATGTTGAGCGACGCCCGCAAGGGCGATAGTTTCGACTCCACTTCAAGGTACTGGTTGTACACCAGCTCGTCCTGCTCGTTAAAGGTGGGCAACCTGATGGACTTTACCGACGCCGACAAATCATGCACCCTCATCTTGGATGTGATGTCGCTCAAGGAATAACGCAGTAGGACCCTCTTGGGACTCGACAACTTCATCTGCCTCAACTGCAACACCTCATGCAAGCAGCTGTCAATCTCGGTGCCCAAGGATTTGATCACCGACTCGTTCAACTCGCGATGGGTTATGGCAATCTCCAAATGTTTCCGCAACACAAGCAGCGACTTTTTGACATCGAGGAGGAGATCGCTGCAGTCTTCGAATTTTTTGAGTAGCGAGACGCTGGCGGTTGGTTCTTGGTCGGACTCAAACACCACTAGTAGTTGCGAAAGGGCCGAATCGGTGCTGTCTGAGTCTTTGAGCAAGCCGAGGAGCGGCTCGTTGCCCTCAAAGTACCAATCGAGGAGGTTGGCAACCGACTTGGACGCTTCCTTGGCGTTGCGGAAAGCCATCAACACATCTTGTAGGTGAAGCTGAATATCATCAAGCACCTTGTCAATCTTGCGCAACTCGTGCTGCAGTAGTCTGGTGGCTGACGATTCAGGCACCAACTCAGGTAGGTTGATCAATTCATCAAAAAATGAAAACTGAGGGATGGACAGTAGTATGCGGGAGAGTTTGACGGATGGCGGGTGTGGGTGTGGATACTGGCGTTGATGTTTGAGCGGCGGTGGCGGTAGCAAGGGCGCCAAATGGCCCCCGTTTGTGGCTGGCGTGTGTACTTGATGATGCCCAATCATGGGGACATAAGAATTTGCAACACAAAGTACGGGTACGTTTTCCTTTTTTGAAGTCGTCAACAGTGGGGACGGTGGTGGTGGTGGTGGTGGTAGTAGTAGTAGTGGTGGTGGGATTAGTGGCTGTAGTGATGATGATGTATAAGAGCAGATGAAAAAGGTGAATGTTGTTAAATTTATTCCCCCTCCCCTCCCTCTCTTTTGATCCGTTTCAGAGTTGTTACTTTGTAATGGTTAAGAGAAAAAAAGAAAAAAGGTAAACAAGATGGAGGTGGACATGGCAACGCAATGTCGCATACCAGCCAAGTTTGCGACTTTGACTTTACGACACTGATACCAAAAAAAAAAAAAAAAAGGGACTTGGAGATGAGGTGAACTACCAACTTACCAACTACGCAACCATCATGGGCAAAGCACCAAACAAGAAATTCACTACCCAGCCCAACCCTACAGGCAACACTGTGGCTGCAGACAAGCACCTCAACTCGGTGTTCAAGTTCAACACCAACTTGGGCCAGCACATCTTGAAGAACCCCCTCGTTGCTCAGGGCATCGTCGACAAAGCGCAGCTCAAGCCGAGCGACACCGTGTTGGAGGTGGGTCCCGGTACCGGGAATCTTACCGTGCGGATCCTTGAGCAGGCGCGTAATGTGATTGCGGTGGAGATGGATCCGCGGATGGCGGCGGAGCTCACAAAGAGAGTGCACGGCACGCCACAAGAGAAGAAGCTAGAGATTTTGCTTGGAGATTTCATCAAGACGGATTTGCCATACTTTGACGTTTGTATTTCCAACACCCCCTACCAAATCTCGTCGCCGTTGGTGTTTAAGCTCCTCAACCAGCCACGACCACCGCGGGTATCGATATTGATGTTCCAGCGCGAGTTTGCGTTGCGGTTGCTCGCGAGGCCCGGCGACTCGCTCTATTGCCGGCTTTCGGCAAACGTGCAGATGTGGGCCAACGTCACGCATATCATGAAGGTTGGGAAAAACAACTTCCGCCCTCCACCCCAGGTGGAATCGTCCGTTGTTCGCATTGAAGTGAAGCAGCCGAGACCAAACATTGACTTTAACGAATGGGACGGGTTGTTGCGGATATGCTTTGTGCGGAAGAACAAGACCATAGCGGCGGGGTTCAAGCTGAGCAACGTGATTGAGATTTTGGAAAAGAACTACAAGACGTGGTTGGCCACGCAGGAGGATGGCATGGCGGTGGATGACCGTGCAAGCATGACGGAGGTGATTAAGCAAAAGATTGAAGAGGTGTTGAAAGAAACCGGGTTTGCTGAAAAGAGGTCGTCAAAGATGGACCAAACGGACTTTTTGAAATTGTTGTATGCGTTCCACCAGGTGGGTATACATTTTGCGTAATATACTAGATACACTGTCTTGTGATACAACATATACACAGCTTTCTTATCTCCGCTTTGTGGACTTGGAGGTGTCCTTCTCAATGACTTCGCCCACACCGCCGAGCTCTTCCAAATTGTCTTCGGCCACGGCCACGGCTTCTCTCCGCTCCCAGAACCTATCCTCACAAAGGTCAAACGCTGCCTTTTTCAAGTACTTTCCACGAGCGTCACGATTGGACGAGATTGCCCACAGCAAAAAGTCCGCACCTGTACGAACATAAAATGCCCGCAAAGACTCGAATGGTTTGGGCTGGGGCAACCACGACCTTGGATCTGGAAACTCCTCTTCGACTTCATCTGGGATTTCTTCCTCCTCCTCCTCCTCCTCCTCCTCCTCATCGTCTTCGTCATTTTCCTCATCGTCTTCTCCCTCTTCATCGTCATCATCTTCATCATCGTCATCCTCATCGTCCTCCTCATCCGAGTCTTCAATCGCCTTGTTCAACTCAGACAAGTCCTCCCAAAACACCTTGGCGCCGTCCAATTTCCCCAAATCAATGGCATAGAACGAATCCAAACAAAACTCGCGTTCACCCCTCTCGAAAACCCCGCCAAATATATACAACACGTCATCAACAACACACGTCGTGGCGTTGAATCTCGGGTGTGGTAGTTGGTTCATCATGGGGTACTCCACCATATCCTTACCATCCACCTCTTCCTCCTCCAACTGCTTCAACTTTTCAATCTCGGAAAGTTCCTCGTCTTCAGCCGCATCGTTCAAATTTGCTTTCGCCAAAATCGAGTTCAAAATGTCTTCCAAATCCTCGTCCCTCGTCTTTTCCTTCACCTGCTCCTTCTTCCGCTGCCTCTGCCTAAGCGACAAGTTGTACCACCGGTTCGATTCGAGCTGGTACGAGTACAAGTTGTTGTAAAACTCCGATTCCAATTGCTCCTCGCTCTCTTCAAAGTCATACACCCCGCCAAACATGATCCCTCGGGATTTGTGGTACACCAACGAGCACCCGACCCGGGGCGACGGCACCTGGCCCTGTTTTCTCCTCCTCTCAAACCGAATCACCTTGGTGTCCGACTTCATCTTCAAGAGCCAGCAGTCAGAAAGCACCTTGCCCTTTTGCAACCCCTTTTTCGCCTTGACCTTGGTGTACCCGCCATAAATGACGGCGCCATCGGCACATGGGATCATCGAGTGGCCCGACCGTGCATCCGGGACGGTGTGCGTGGGCGGGAACTCCACCTGGGTCCACTTGTAATCGGTAATGTCAAACACCCACACGTCGTTGAGGTAGGTGCTACTGGTGCCCAAATCCCGGAATCCGCCATGCATGATTATATAGTTTTTCCACACCGCAAGCCGGTGTCCCGACCTGGCGCTGGGCCCGCGTTTCTGGTCCACTTTGCTCCATTCCTTGGCCTCGGCGTCCAAGATCCAGGTATCGCCGTAATGGTAGAATGTCGATTGCTTGGGCGAGGAAAACTCGCCACCAAACATGAGTATGACCCCTGAAGGGTGCGCGCACATGGCATGCGAGGACCGCGGCAAGGGGGCGTTTTTCGACGTGACCTTGCGCCAGGTATCATTGTCGATGGCGTACGTGTACAAGTCGTTGTAAAAGTGCGAGACGCTGCCGTCGGTGTTTTCGCCGCCAAAGAGAATGAGTTCTTTCTTGTACGGGTTAGCCACCAACGTCGGATTAAGTCTTCTCAGTGGTCGATGACACACCTCCACTGTGATCTCGTTGAATGCTTCTTGTTCCTGGGCGTATTGGGCAAGGATGGTGTCGATGTCTTCGTCCTCTTCCTCGTCGCCGAGCTTTTTGGCAAGCTTTTTCGATTTCGTTTCTGCTTTGGTTGCCGATTTCTTTTGCTTCTCAGCAGTCCGGGCCTTCTTGGCATCCTTGCTCTTTTTATCTTTCTTTGCCATGGTGAGTAAGGTGGTCGATGGGTGTAAAATTTTTCCCATCAGATTTTATTTTGTCTCCATCAAAAAGTCTCAACAACAACACGTCTATCGAAACTGGACCACACCACAATCTTACACCAAAACCCGGACACAAAAACCCACCCCAATCCAACAACAGCTCACACCATACATAACTTGTTATCAGAAACATGTCAGCAGCAGCAGCAGCACCACCATCGTCAGAAGCGCCAGACCGGTCAACAGAGACATTCACTAAACAACGAGACATCTTGCTACAGGATATATCCAACCAACTCTCGACCCTCACAACAAACCTCGACACATTGAACCGCACACTCAATGAGTCTGTCCAGATAGGTAAGGAGTTTGACGATGTGGGCAGGTTATGGAAAACATTCTACGACGCAACTACTCAATCCAGTGGCGGTGGCAATGGTACCCACAACAACAACAACAACAACAACAACAACAAAACAACAACAACAATGCCACATCCAGTCACCAATAGCCCTTACTTTTTTTCAATAACATTCAAGACTAGAAACAGATAAACACATATATATAAACTTGAATAGGATAATAAAAAAAAAAGTTTTTTTATACGTGAAACACAAGAGAGTACAACAATTTGGTTAACCAGGACACAAAGGGTCCCCGTGTGTCTAAAAGCAGGAAAACATCTAGAAACACTTGTGGTGAACAATGGATGGACCAGATTCGTCGTATTCTTGCTTTGAGATCCACATTTGCTGGAAGGTAGACAAGGATGCCAAGATGGAACCACCAATCCAGACAGAGTACTTTCTTTCTGGAGGAGCGATAATCTTGACCTTCATCGAGGATGGGGCCAAGGCGGTAATCTCCTTTTGCATACGCTCAGCGATACCTGGGAACATGGTGGTACCACCGGACATGACAATGTTACCGTACAATTCCTTTCTGACATCGACGTCACACTTCATGATCGAGTTGAAGGTGGTTTGGTCAATACCGGCGGCTTCCAAGCCCAAGTCAGCAGGTCTGAACAAAGCTTCTGGAGCTCTGAATCTCTCGTTACCAATGGTGATAACCTGGCCATCGGGCAACTCGTACGACTTTTCAATGGCAGAAGATTGAGACGAGGTTTGCATTTCTTGTTCAAAGTCCAAGGCAACATAACACAATCTCTCCTTGATGTCTCTGACAATTTCTCTCTCGGCGGTGGTGGAGAAGGTGTACCCTCTTTCAGACAAGATCTTCATCAAGTAGTCGGTCAAGTCTCTACCGGCAAGGTCGATTCTCAAGATACCGTGTGGCAAGGAGAAACCAGCGTAGATAGGAACAACGTGGGTAACACCGTCACCAGAGTCCAAAACGATACCGGTGGTTCTACCGGACGAGTACAACGACAACACGGCTTGGATGGACACGTAGAATGCTGGGACATTGAAGGTCTCAAACATGATTTGGGTCATCTTTTCTCTGTTTGACTTTGGGTTCATGGGGGCTTCGGTCAACAAGACTGGGTGCTCTTCTGGAGCGACTCTCAACTCGTTGTAGAAGGTGTGGTGCCAAATCTTTTCCATGTCGTCCCAGTTGGAGACAATACCGTGCTCAATGGGGTATCTCAAGGTCAAGATACCTCTCTTTGATTGGGCCTCGTCACCAACGTAGGAGTCCTTTTGGCCCATGCCAACCATGATACCTTGGTGTCTTGGTCTACCAACGATAGATGGGAACACGGCTCTTGGAGCGTCGTCACCAGCAAAGCCGGCCTTGCACATACCGGAACCGTTATCGATAACTAAAGCAGCAACTTCTTCTGTTTACGGGTGTTAGTAAATTTGTTTTTTTTGCAGTGTTTGATTTGATTTGATTTGTCACTGAAAAATTTCGGGTGGTGGGTTTTTTTTTTTGTGTTGTCGGCACGGGCAAAAAGAAAAGAATCAACAACATTCTAAAGGGGGAGGAGATAACAAACAAAAAGAAGGCAGTGCCGCAGGGACTGACAACAGGGATTGGACTGGCGTGGCCAGCTCAATGGGGGCAACAATGTGTGACGAAAACACGCACCACCCACTCTGGTGCTGAATTGCGCTGACTAGCCATCTGTAGCTGCATTGTTGTTGTTGTTGTTGTTGTTGCTGCTGCTGTCAGCCAGCTTGAAAAATCAGAATCAGCAAAACTCCCGGGGGATAGTGTCTTGCCAGTCACACGTGGAGACCCTGCTGTGTTGTCTCTCTTGCACTCAGCTGTGTCTGTAAGTTTACATCTCTTTCCCTTTCTCTGCGCGTTGTCTCTTTTTTGGTTGGCCAAAATCCACCTTGGGGGCTATAGCCAGACGAATCAAAAAACTCAAACATTGATCGAGGTGACAGCGGAGCAGTCAATCAATCAACGGATCATCTGTTAGTTCAAGAACAAGTACATACCACCGTCCATTGTGATTGATGTAATTGATGTATCAAAGATGTATACCTCTTGAAAGGAGAATAGGAGAGGAAAGGAAGAGAGAGCGAAAGAAAATTCGTCCAACGACAAACCGACCACGCAAACGAAAAAAAAAAGGCCAGACGAAAAAGCGAGAAGAAAATCAATTCGCTGAGAGAGAGAGATTGTGCGGTGCACGACTGAGTTGTCTGGGTTGAGAGTAGATCATAGCCTTGGTTGGACCAACAAGAGAAGTATCTGCGAATCGAGTCTGGGTGTAGAGTAGAGAATGCCTTATTCATAAGAGGAAAAGGTGATGGTGTAAGAAATTATATCTTTGGAGGTGGTTTGGGGGTTCATCCCAGAGTAGTACTGGGCGCATAAGAGCTTGGGCAAGCTCATACCCTCGTTCTTTCGCAGTCTTCAGCAACCCTCCGGGTGTACCGGGAAGAGATTGGTCCATCACCTCGGGCTGTGCTGTGTCAGTAGATCACTCCTATTTCTTGACGGCGGCTTCAACTGCTCGCCGTTTTGGTCTGCTCCGCCGCAGCGCTAAAGTTTGCATGACTATAGGGGGTCCGTAGCAGGCGAGGCATGGTTCTGCACCAAGCAATAGGAGAAACCAGTTTCAGATCACCGACCAGTTAAGAAGCAAGATCAAAACAGTTATGAAGCAAGATCAAAACAGTTGTGAAGCATACCCAGCCAGTCAGGAAGCAGGAATAAACTCTGGCTTGGCGTTGGAAGCGCCAGCGTATAGAAAAAGTTGGCCGTAGCAACCTCGGAGCGAGTCGGCGACACCAGCATCTGCTCTCTCATACCGTGGCAATCCCCTTGGTTGTCGTCACTCAACGTGAAGATGTACCCTACCTATGCCAAGCCACCCTAGACCAACCTCTTCCACCTCTTCCTATACCGTTGCCCCTTTGCCACTTGATCCTACATCAATGCATCAGTAGTTAAAGAGGAGGCACGTTCAACGAAAAGGGGAAAAAAAAGAAAATAGCAGCTTTACAAAAGAAAAAGCCAACTCACCCTTCAGACGTCGTACACCAACCAATCAACGCCATCAGCCCAGTTAGCAAAACCTAATACATCTCCATACAACATAACCAAGCACAGCGCAGTACATCACCATGTCTTCCTCCGTACCATACGACCCATATGTCCCTAACCAAACCACAGGCGACCAGTCCAACTCAAGAACCGCCGCTATACAAGCTGTATGTATATCCCAACACCCCCGTGCCGCCGGTGGCACCGGTGCCACCGCACCTGCTTTTTAAAGTATCCCCCTTTACTAACTCCTTGTCTTGTAGCAAATTGACGACACTGTCGGTGTCATGAGAGATAACATCAACAAGGTTGCCGAGCGCGGTGAGAGGTTGGACTCCATAGAGAACAAGACCGACAACTTGGCCATCTCGGCCCAGGGGTTCAGAAGAGGCGCCAATAGAGTGAGAAAAGATATGTGGTGGAAAGATTTCAAGATGAGAATGTGTTTGATTTTTGGGGTAATCATTGTCATCATCGTTATTGTTGTGCCTATTGCCGTTCACTTTAGTTAGACGGACACACCTGATGCGTTGACGACCTTGATTGATCTTTTCCCAACTCTTTTCTGTGCGCTGCTGCTTTGTTGTATCCATGGCCAAACCCACCACCTCAGTCTTTCCCCCCTTCCTCCTTCCTTTTTCTTCAATAGTGTTTGTATCTTTGATTGTGCCATGTACTTGTGAATGAAAAACCTTTCTGTTCCATTACGCTGTTCCAACACCACTGTGTGTGTATGCGCGACTCTAGATCTTGGCAGCCAACTAGTAGGACTGCCGCAAATGTTTGCGTTTAGGTCCCATATTGACTCTGTTACCCGCTGGTCTTCACGCTCGCCCCCACCACGCCGAGTCAGATTATCTCCCCCCCACCCCAAAACGAGTCAAAAAAAAGGGTCAACATCCAAACATCAACATCATGGACCCACGCGATTCACCCGCCCACGAATTTTTCTATTTATTTTTGTTCCATTCCCACTCTTCTCTTCTCCATACTTTCCACTCACCTCTGACAATTGAACATGATTAGAACCTTGATTAGACCATCTGCATTCAAGCCGCTTGCTAGAACTGCCGGGTTCAGATCGTTTGCCCTTTCTGCCCGTTGCTCCACCACCCTTGACAAGTCGTCGCATGCATACAAGTACTTCCACGAACAGTCCCCCATTGCTGTCAAGTTCACCGAGGAGCACGAATGGTTGAGCGTTTACCCCGACCACTCTGCGTTTATTGGAATCACCCAGTACGCCGCCCAAGCCCTTGGGGACGTCACGTTTGTCGAGTTGCCGGAGGTGGGCGACAGAGTCGAGGTGGGCGACACCATTGGGTCGGTTGAGAGTGTCAAGTCGGCTTCTGAGATTTACTCTCCCGTGAGCGGCGAGATTGTGGGAATCAACGAAGCCTTGTCGTCAGAGCCACACATTTTGAACGAAGATCCAAGAGGAGGAGGCTGGATTGCTCACATCAAGTTGGACAACTTTGAAGATGTGGAGAAGTCGGAAGCATTGTTGAACGAAGAAGAGTACAAGAAGAGCTTAGAGGAGGAGGATTAGTTGGAGGGTGTTTTTACATACATATACATGTGTATGTATGTATGTATGTGTGTGAGTGTTTGCATTTCTTCATATACATTCACATTTATATTCTTCGAATCAAATATGTATCTTATATATCCAATGCTGGCAGAGTGCCTTTGACCCTACCAAGGACACAGTTGGCAACGTATTTGGGGATGAAGTTGTCCTCGTGGAGCATGGCAAAGGATTCAGTAGCATCGCGGCCGGCAAAGTTGGTGATCGACTCCTTGCCCCCGGGGTGGTTCTTCAAAAAGGATGTCAAGTCAACAACAACATTCTTGATGATACACCAGCAGTCCTCAGGCGTGTTGTGCTTTGCAACCTCTTCGGGGGTGAATTCCTTATCAGGGACGGAAAATGGCCTAGCACTCTCTTTTGCACTCCCCTTCTTCTTGTCGGCTCCTGCTGTCGTTGTCGCAGCCGCCTCTGGTTGCGCTTGGGTAGGCCCCGCTTGCTGTATGCCCTCAGTTCCTTGGTTCCCCACATCAATGATGATTCTACCACTGCTGGGGTCAATATGCAAGTTGATCATCTTTAGCCGGTCTCCAGCAGCAGCAGCAGCAGCAGCAGCACCGCCAACACCACCTACACCACCACCAGAACTCAACTTGTGCAAAGAAAATGCACTAGCCTGGTCCGCCGCCAACCTCCCATACACGACACACGCCAACAACGACGACCCGCCAAGCCGGTTGTGGCCATGGACACCGCCAGCCACCTCACCGGCCGCATACAACCCTTCAAACGGAACATCGTCGGTATCAGTCAACACCTGCGCTTTATCGTTGATCTTCACCCCGCCCATGGTAAAGTGCAACACCCGCGTGACATAACTGACATGGTACTTGCTTTCGGGGCTGTATTCAAATGGCGCCGCTGGAAAGTACTTTTTCCCAAACGGGTCCTCAATCTCCCCGCGCGCCGCTTGGTTATATGTCTCGAGTTGCTGGCGCAACTTGGTTTCGGTAGTGCCGAGCTCCGCCACCAACTCGCGCCCGGTGATTGTTCTCATCAATTTCCGCTGGGTGTAATGCTTGATGTGGAACTGCAAGTTCTTTTCACTCGCTTCATTCAACACCAACCGAATGGGTCCGTTCCCGGCCTGGTTCTGCTTCTCCATCTCTCCCGAGACCCAGTCTCTGGTGCCCAACTCATCGACAAACCGCTCTCCCTTGCTGTTGAACATGATGCCGCCCTCGCCGCGCAACGCCTCGGCGCCGAGGAACAAGAACCGCGGGGTCCGCTTACCACTAATCACGTCGGCGTCGCTATAATCAATCAAGCCCGTGGGGTGCACCTGGACCTTTTCCAAGTCAATACCCACCCCGTGGTTCTTCATGATGATCTTTTGCCCGTCCCCGGTGGCGTGGTTCCCGTTGGTCGACGGCAAGTCAATAATGTCGGGCCGGTACTTTCTCAACAAACTGTTTTTGGTGAAATCGGCAGCATACCCTCCAGTAGACATGATAACCGGGCCCTGGATCTCGTGCTTGGTCTTATCCTTCAAGTCCTTATACTTGACGCCAACAACAACCTTGCTGTCCTTGGGGTCAACGACCAAGTCAATCACCTGGCTGTTTTTCAAAATCAACACCCGCTCAGGCTCAGTCTCCGCCAACGACTCGAGTCTCTCCAAAAGACGATACGTGATTGCCATCCCGGGGAATTTGGAGTCCTTGCCCCGGTGCGTTCGCGGCTGCGAGTGGCCCCCGAGGCGCGAAACAACCGTCAAGTCCAATTCAAACACCTCTTGGAGCCAGTGCACGGCGTCGGCCGAGTGGTATGTCAACACCTTGATAAGGGCCGGGTTTGCCCGATCCTTGGCGGTCGCCAACGTGTCCTGGTAAAACTGCTCCACCGAGTCCTTGATCGCGAGGTTGACTTGGGTGCGCGTTAATGCCCCATTGATCCCCGAGGTTGCTTTGCCTGAATTGCCACTGAGAAAGCCCTGCTTGTCCAACAACACGACATTGGCGCCTCGCAAGTAGGCCTGGTGCGCTGCAGCAAGACCGGCAAGACCGCCGCCGACAATGATTATAGGGTTGGAAGGTGTAGTGGACATGAAGAAGGTGATTAGATAAGGAGAAGCTTTAATTGGAGGGATATATTTTTTTTGTGGGCTTACTCCCCCACATTAGAAGCAACCTGAGAATTGTGGGGGGCGAGGCACTGAAAGTGGGGGTGATTCGTTTCCCTCTATTCCTCCGGTTAAACAACAATAGGAAGTCACTGTTAACTTTCTAATGAGATATATACTGGAACGCAAAGGAGATATCGTCGTACTGGCCCTCGTTGGCAACGAGCACATCCTCGTTCGTCAGCAACGCCGCGTGGTTCAAATGGTTCCAGGTCGTGGCGTCTCCATAGAGCATTGCTGGTGACTTTAAAAACTGCCCGCTACCTGGCCGGCACCGTTTACAATTGTACGTGTCGTGGGTGTTGCACTCGGTCTCGAGCTGATACTCAAACAACTGCCGGAGATTGTCGGCACTAAACAACCGCTCCACATCCTCCTTCTCGTCAACCACACAGCTGGAAAGCGACAACTTCATCGATTGTCGTTGGAAAATCTTCTCCTCAATTGACCCCGTGGAAATAAACCGGTAGATAAAACAGTCCTTCTTCTGGCCGTCTCTCCATACACGCGCAAGGGCTTGTTGGTCCGATGCCGGGTTCCAGTCGGGATCTATTAGAACCAACCGGTTGGCGCCAATCAAATTGATACCGCACCCCCCGGCCTTGGACGACAATAGAAAGATAAACTCTTGGCCCTCGGGGTCATTGAACCTATCCACAAGCTTCTGCCGCTTGTTGATGTTCATGGTGCCGTCCAACCGAAGCAGCGGGTACCGTTTCGTGCGGCACATCTTTTCAATAAGGTCCAATGTCTGGGTGTAGTTGGAAATCAACACAATCTTGTCGTTGGTGGTGGTGTTGATCAAGTGGAGAAACCGCTCCAATATCATAAACTTGCCGCTAAACCAGGTTTGGACTTCAGAACCGCGCCCGCGGTTCTTGATCGACGAGCTATAGTCGTCCGGGATAAACTGCTCTGACCCTTCCAAGTCATCCGGCAAGTCTAGCAAGTCAGGATGGCTGCAAAGTTTCTTGAGCATGCCGATAGCCTTCAACGGCTGCGACCCGATACCCTTGATCAACTTTCTAATCTCGGGCGACGTGATGAAATGGTTGTACAAGTTCTTTTGCATCGGCGACAACCCAGTAAACAACACATACTCGTACTTGACGGGTAAGTACTTGGACAAGATATCGTTTGTTCTTCGAATGATAAACTTGGACACCATTTGCGACAACTCGCCCAACTTGAGGTCACCCTTTTTCCGCTCGTCGTCGGTGGCATCGGCGTCTCTGCCCCTCAAAATCGTATTCTCAAAGTTCTTTCTAAACTCGTTTCTGGTGCCCAAGTACCCCGGGTTGGCAAAGTTCAACAACGAAAAGTATTCTGACAAATCGTTCTGGATCGGCGTTCCTGACAAAATCACCCTTCGATCACACCGCAACGAGTTTAGCGCCGTGAATGTCAACGAGTCGCCATTCTTCAACCGGTGGCCCTCGTCGGCAAGCATCAACCCAACCTCGGTCCCCGCGAGCTTATCCACATTCCGGCGCAACGTCTCGTAGGAAATAATCAACACGGGACGCACAATATTTCTCCCCTGCGCCACCGACCATTGCTGCAACGCCGTGCCCAAGTCGCTATTCTTGGTGGTCTTGCCATCAACGGCAAGCGGCGTCAACGCCCCCTCGCCCAACCATTTCACAATCTCGTTGGCCCAGTTCCGCACCAACGACGAGGGGCACACAATGATGCACTTTTCAATGGTCCTCTTCCCCCGGGGGCCCTGTCGGAGAAGCGTCCACATCAACGCAAGACACTGCAACGTCTTGCCAAGGCCCATTTCGTCGGCCATGATACACCCCTTGGCGCGCGGGTCCATCAACCCCGACGTGCATCGGTACAAAAACTGCACCCCGGCGATCTGGTGGGGACGCAAGATCTTGGCTAGCTTGGGGTCAATGACAACCGGCACGTCGGGGTACTTGGCAAGCGCCTCCTCGGGAGTCTTGACAATGCCGAGGATCTCAGCGAGCGATTTGTGCGTTCTGCGTCTCTTTGCAGGACGCTCATCCACATTCAAATCCTCCTCGGAGCCGGCACTTTCTGGCTTCCCCTCCTCCTCATCACCCCCTTCTTCCTCAATCTTGGGAATCACGTCAACCGTGGGGTCGTACAACACGATGGCAAAGTCGGCCATCGCGTCGTGAAGCGGACGCGGCGGGATAATTGGTCGCACGCGCGTCCCCAACGGCGGTGGTGGTCCTCTGATCACGTCGTCGTCTTTAATGTTTTCCTTCTTGAAAGGAACCGTAAACGACCTCTTCAACTTGTAAACGGTCTTGCCGCTGTTCACCGACCTGGGTAGCAACGCGCCGTACCTCTTCACCGTCACCTGCATCTCGTTGCCGTTGGCATCAACTCCAACACTAAAGTCGTCATTCTCATTCTCGGCGCCTAGTTCACCCATAGCATAGTTTGTGTACTTTCTAGAAGACCTAACGGGGCGTCTTGAAACAATCGTGGTGGTGGACCCTACTGTTTGCAGACGCGTAGCAAACGGGACCCTGAACGGCTGCGCCAACCGCACGGCCGAGTCCTTAACGGGCGGTGGTCTCTTGTCTTTAGGCACACCGGCACCTGATCCCAACGGGGTGGTGAACTCTTTCAACGGTTTTCTAACGGCCATGGGGTTTGGAAAGAAAAGATGGGTATATATGTTTATCTATTTTCACGCGTGCGTGGGAAAAGATAAATCCAAGCAGCAGCAGCAGCAGCAGCAAAACAGCAAACAGTAGAGAGAGAAAAGCAAACAACCAAGAACCTCACCCCACCACCATGGACCAGATCATTGCCAAGGCAAGCAACCAGGCGGTGACATTTGCCATCAGGTCAGGTATATCTCTTGCCTCCGGCTATGCGATCAAGACGATTGCGACTTTTCTTGACAAGATCCCCGAGCTGGCACAGAGACGCATTGACGCCCAAAAGAACAAACTCAAAACCAAGATCGATGTCATCAGCATCACCATCGACTTGATCAAGCTAGCGGCCGCGAGGGGCAACACCGTTCTTGAGTCGACGCTCGGCTTGATTGACGACTTGCGGGTGGAGATTTCCGAGTTTGACGACAGGGTCAGCGAAATCACGTCGCGGTTGACGGGCGGCAACGAGAAGGAGAGCATCAAGCAGGTGGAGGACTATATGAACTCGTTGATGCACAATATCAACGATGCGGTCCCCATACTCAACCTCTCGTTGATCACTTCTGGAGTGAATCTTAATGGGAAAGTCAGCTTAAAGAGCATCTCCCCCGGAAGATTGTTGCAGGCATCGCACTGGGTGGCCCACGGAGGCAAGGTGATTGGTCCCGTTTTTGACCTCGTCATGTACTCGATATTCTACAATCCCAGTAGGATGAAGTATGTGGATGAGCTCGACGAGTTGAGCTGCATCACGTGGAAAGAGACCTACGCCAGAAGTTCGGTGCGAATTGTCCACAAGAATGAGTACGATTATGCGTTGCAGATCACGGAGGATTTCAACGACGGGAGGTACCACGACGAAGCTGAGGAAAAGCCCGGGGAAAAGACAATTGATTTGGGGATAATCCAAAGGATGTTTTTCACTGCTTCCGGCAAGCTCTTGCGATTGGAGGGAAGAAACTCGCCGGTGTTGATTATCAAGCTTGGAGGCGTGGCCGAGGAATGGATTGCATTGGGCGAGCCCAACAGGGGCGAGTTTGACGATGAGGAGGAAGAAGAAGATGATGATGATGATGAGGAGGAGGAAGAGGAGACAGAAAAGTCCCACAGTGGTCCAAAGCTTCAGCAGGAACAGATCAAGAATAGCTCGTTGTCTTTACTTGAGTACATTGTCCGCCTATGCCGCCTTCAACAGATTGAATCCAAATCGATTTTGGAGATCCCCGACGAGATTCTATCCCTATACCTCCACGACCAAGTAAACGACAGTGCCGACCAGCCTACAAGTCTATCGCAAAAGCAAAAAGAAGCGATAAAAAAGATTGCGCGGGATGACGCGATTGCCTTGGATTCAAACATCAATAGGATGAAGAACCTCGACATCAAAGAGAAATAGATGGAAGTAGAGAGCCGTACTTGCGTAAACACATATATTTCAGGGGACTACATTTTTTAGTAGAGTATACTTAGACTGCACCACCTACTTTTTCTCATTTAGATTTCCATTGTGCATCATCGGAGTGAACAAGTCCTGGTACAAGGGAATATCATACTGGAACGAGTCAATCAGATTCTTTTCGAAATTCAAGTCCGACACTGATTCATTGGCATGTTTATAGGGTAGATCTGCGTGGTATGTCAAGTCTGAAGCTGAAAAGTTTTTACCCCCGCTGAGGGTGTTGGTGTTGTTATTAAAATTGTTGATGCTGCTGATGTTGTTGGTGGCGGTGTCATTGTTGTTGGTGGTGGTATCATTGTTGTCGTTGGAGGTGTTATTGTTATTGTTATTGTTATTGTTATTGTTATTGTTGATATTGGTGTCATTGTTGGTGTTAAAGTTGTTGATGCTGCCGTTGCCGTTCTCCTCAATCTTATAAAAGTTGGGCAAGTTGGGCACGGAGCTGGAGGCAGATAGTTCTGGAGTCTGGTTGTTGTTGCTGGCGCTGTTGTCGTCGAAAAAACTATCAGTGTACATCTCCGACTCAATCTTTGTCAACTGAGACCCAAACTTGTTTGATCCTAGCCCCGTTCGTCCAAAATGGTGCATGTGAGAGTGGTCATCCGCGGTGCTCGCTAGGTTGCCATCGTCAAATGGGTTTGACGGCGGGAACGCAGCCGAGGTCGAGGAGGTGGGGAGACTGCCGTTGACAAACGACGAATTGTGGTTGGAGTAGTTGCCCAAGAAATCAAAAGATCTTGACGACGAGTTGGAGGCTATGGACAACACACTTTCCGGGCGCTTTGGACGCGGATGCAGAGTTTGCTCATAGTTGTTGTTCAAGTTGCTGAGATTGTTGAGGTTGTTGTTGCTGAGGTTGTTGTTGTTGCTGAGGTTGTTGTTGCTGAGGTTGTTGTTGCTGCCAGTCGCCACCGAGCTCAACGACCCCGATGTCACAACTCGGGGCTTTATGGGTCGCGGCTGGTGGGGCTGGTTCCCGTTTGGCAATGTCAGTAGCGGCTGGTTCTCATTGTCAAAGCTTTGCGTTCCTACAAGCGGGAATAGCGGGAACATGTGGTCCACCACGTCAATCTCGCTAGGGCTGAGGTGGGTGTCGTCAAGACTCCTCTCCTGGCTCGTGTTCCTCACACTGCTTGTGTTGACGTGCAAGCTGCTGAGGTCGTTGGCCTCACGCCGGTGCTGGGTCTTGGGCGTCGACTCTTCCGAGCTCCGATAGTCCGTCAAGTTGACGCCACTGTCGGATGCGTTGGCCGAGGGGAACAAGTCAAACAACCCCCCTGAGTTTGTATCGAACGGGATAATGACATCGTCAATGACAAAATTCAGGGCCTGGTACGAGCTGAACGTAGGCTGCTGCGAATTGACACTCCCTGGCGACGCGTCGCTCGGGCTCGAGGTGTGTCCATTAACGTCGGACTTTTTCTTAATGTCGGCATTCGCCGCATTGATCAACGCCTGCTTCTTGGCCTTTTCGGCCGCGCTCTGGTGGTGGATATCCAGCCTGGGCGTGGCCTTTTTGTTGGTGGAACACGTGCAGTGCGAGTTCTTGTAGCAGGTGCAGCTGGCCAAGTGACTGCCTGGCGCCTTTCCCTTCTTGCCACAGGTGCAGCTGATGTGCAAGTTCTTTTGCTTTCTGTTGTCACGACAGTGCAGACACTGCGAAGCCGGTCTTCCCTTGGGCTTGATCATGGTCAATGGCTGGTCGGTGTGGGTGCATGACGTCACCCGGTGGCCTCGGATACACCTTTCGCAGGCATACTTTACCCCGTTAAGTAACACCATAAGTAAATGTTGGCTCTAGTTCGTTTTGTGAAAAGTAAGGGGCACACTACCGTAAAAAAGATAACCTGGCAACAGGTGCTTTGTAATCTTGGGTCAGGGGGGGGGCGAGGCTGTATGCAAAAAAAGGTGGGGTTCACTGCAAACGGATTCTCGCAAAGAACAACAGAAAGGGTTCCCGGATGAGTACTCTAGAACACGCTTGTATCAGATGGTCAAGGTCCTTGGTGTTTGGAGTGGCTCACTGCTGGTGGCTAAGCAACGAGGTGCAGTGGTGGGGGGGAGGCCAGGCGGCGGGAGGTGTGGGGTGGACAAGCGGGACCGTGGGCGCCTTCCTACAGACGCAGACAATAACTTGTACAGATATGTATATACCTGGAAAAGTATACAATAACTCGAGATGGGATGGGTGCCGTGTTGGATGGGTGGATGGATATGTTGTAACTGGAAGATACTCCCCCTCTCTATAAAGCGAGAAAATGAAGAGAAAAAAAAAAAAAGGGACTTTTGAGAGAGAGAGGAAAAAGTTTTTCTTGTTCTGATGGACACGACCTTTTTCTTTTGTTTTTCTGTTGTTACTACTACTGTTGTCGCTGATTTTCTAGGGCACCACCACCGCAAGGCATTTCAGTCCCGCGGCTGTGAGTGTGGGTGTGGGTGGTGCACAATACAGCACCGGGAGGGGACAGCGGTGGTGGTGCTTGTAGGGATGTGTTTGCCATACGTAGAAGCCGCGGTAGCGCTGTGGGGGGTGGAAGATTTTGAGTGCACGGCGCAAGGCTTTGTTGCTACATAAGCAGCCCACTTCCATACACACACCAGCCCCGCCTCCGGCCAATGCCAGAAAAGAAACACAGCTACAGGGGAAGAAGCCCTAAGCGGCAGTCTTGTAAGCCCTGGGGTCACATCAAGCAGCCCATCGTCTGAAGAGAATAGAAGCAGCATCTTTCTTACCCGCGGAAACTAGCTCCAATCGCCTTCACGGCTAGGCCGGTCTGGTTTGTGGGTTAGGAGACCTGGCGCCTTCTATGACGAGCTTGTTTACATTTTGTAATCTTTGATCTCTCCTGATTTTCCATCACGTGATACACTGCTACCATGTGATATCAGCCAACAGGCCTCGGTTTGGTAGCAACTATCCGTGGAGGCTGGTTGTGATTAGTAGTGGACTCCCACTTGTTGAGTAGCAGAACATGGGGATCTTGTCATATACAGAATGGTGTCGAAAAGACATATTTTCTGTCACGCTCAATTAGGCAACATGCGCCGCTAGTCCTCTCCATGATAACAAATGGCGTCATTGCCATTGGTCTCATTCTCTCCCCCCCCCCCCCCCACTCACCTCCTCCACATTGCAGCCCCCCCACACTGCACCCCCCCACAAAAGAAAAAAAATATTAATACTTTGATAACACCACCAGAAGTTGCTCACTCAAAGATTTACCCACAACTTATTTCAGGATGGTTCTTTCACTTCAAGAGGTTGGCAAACACAACACCAAGAAGGACTGCTGGGTGATTGTCCATGGCAAGGCATACGATCTTTCCGACTTTATCGATGAACACCCGGGCGGACTGGCCATCATCATGAAGTATGCGGGCAAAGACGCTACAAAGGCATTTGACCCGATCCACCCCAGTGACACGTTGACCAAGTACTTGAAACCAGAGTATCACAAGGGAGAGGTGGAAAAGAGGACCAAGAAGGCTGCCTCTGCCTCTGCCTCGGTGCCGGCGCCGGCGCCAGCACCAGCACCAGTCCCAGTCCCAGCACCGCAATCTTCATCCGAGACAACACCCGCTTCAGCACAAGTTGTCGACGAATTTGACGTTGAGTATGACGAACAGGACGACAAGGCGCCAATTCCTGTGCCAACTCAAGGGGCAGCATTGGGTGGAGATGCAAAAGAAGATGAAGAAGACGACGATGATGACGAGCCAGTGGGCGAGGACGAGCTCCAGCGCAGGACAAACAAAAAGAACCAACCCGACATCTCCCAGATCTACAACCTCAACGACTTTGAGTTTGTGGCTCGCCACACCATGGACAAGGTTGCATGGGGCTACTATTCGTCGGCCGCCGACGACGAGATAACACTCCGGGAAAACCACATTGCGTACCAAAGACTCTTTTTCAAGCCCAAAGTTATGGTTGACGTTACCAACATCGACCTATCCACCACCATGTTGGGCGACAAGACGTCCGTGCCCTTTTACGTCACCGCCACGGCGTTGGGCAGGTTGGGCCACCCCGATGGCGAGAAGGTCTTGACGAGAAGCGCCGCCAAACACGGGGTCATCCAAATGATACCCACCTTGGCGTCGTGCTCCTTTGACGAGATTTTGGACGAAGCAGACGGCAAGCAAACCCAGTGGTTTCAATTGTACGTCAACAGCGACCGTGAAATATGCAAAAGCATCGTGCAGCACGCTGAAAAAAGAGGCATCAGGGGCTTGTTTATCACGGTTGATGCGCCCCAGCTAGGGAGACGGGAAAAGGATATGCGGTCAAAGGATATCCAGGACTTGAGCCACGTCCAGGGAGACGACGACGACGCCGATAGAAACCAGGGGGCAGCCAGGGCCATCTCCTCGTTTATCGACACCAGTTTGAACTGGGACGACCTCGCGTGGTTCAAATCCATCACCAAAATGCCCATCATCCTCAAGGGGGTGCAGAGGGTCGATGATGCGTTGAAAGCGGCCGAGCTCGGGTGTGCGGGTGTGGTGTTGAGCAACCACGGCGGCCGTCAAATGGACACGAGCCGATCCGGGATCGAGGTCTTGACTGAGCTTGCTCCGATCTTGAGAGAGCGGGGGTTGAGAGACAAGTTTGAAGTGTACATTGACGGCGGGGTTCGTAGAGCCACCGATGTGTTGAAGGCAATTTGTTTGGGTGCCAAGGGCGTGGGGATCGGAAGACCGTTTTTGTACGCCATGTCAACCTATGGGGACGAGGGCGTGGTTAAGGCAATGCAGATTTTGAAGGATGAAATGGTGATGAATATGAGATTGTTGGGTGTCACGTCGATTGACCAGTTGGACGAGTCGTTCCTCGATGTGGAGAACTTCCACAACAGGTATGTTCCCGAAGACAGGTTGTTTGGCAAGGTGTATGAGCCCTTGGCCACTCCCCCATTCAAGGATTCCAAGTTGTAGGAGGTGGGATCACATTCGCAAATATGGACACACTAGAAAATATAACTAGAAATATGCGGCCAAGCCCCCCAGTGGGGCAGGGGGTATGCCTAGCCAAAGGCAGACAGTGCTGTTGTGTTGCCGGATATAGAGACCGACAACAATTTATAGCCAACCCATTTACCTGGCACGCTGAGAGCGTTCTCTTTCTCGTAGGAGCCGTTTTTATTTGATACGGTGCCTTGATCGTGAGGTTGTGCCGTTTGGTATGAGGGTAGTCGTTTAATTAGTTTCGGTAGTCCTGCTTGTCCTGTTGTTTTACCTCGTTCACGGTATCTTGTACCTGACTTGGCAACAAGTTTGTGGTGGCAACGGGCGGCTCCCATCTCCCCAGTGAACTACACCAAACGCGTCCAAGGTGTAAAAAAAAACTGATCCCACAAGTTTTTTGCAGGTTAGACATATGGGCTGTGACTTGTCCTATACACACACAACGTACTTCCCCCTGCTGCCCCCTGCTGCTGCCCTGCCCTGCCCTGGCCTGCCCTGGCACCACCCCCCTTGTGACAGTCTTGTATCCTCTCCCATCTTATACATTGCCAACAAACTCACATGCTATTCTCTCCCATTTCAGTTGCAGCGTAGATCACCACTAGCCACTGGCGCACTACCTTCACGCTTTTCTCTGTCCCATTTTTTTTTCTTTTTTCTTTTTCTTGTTTGTGTGTGTTCGTGTGTTTGTGTGTTCGTGTGTTTGTGTGTTCGTGTGTTCTTGTGGGCGTTTGTAGTTTGTTTTGTTTGGGATCAACAAGGGAAAAGGAAAAGGAAAATTCTTCTTTATAGAGGCCACCTAATCAACGCGGCATCCACACACACCTCACACCTCACTACCCGCCACCTACAAAACCATGGTATCTTTGTACGACGTGGGAACTCGCTGTTGGTACCCAGACGAGAAGCTTGGCTGGATAGGGGCCATTGTCAAGTCCAATAAGCACGATGGCGACAAGCACATTTTAGAGCTCGTTTCAGAATCTGACGACTCACAGGTGTTCAAGGTGGAAACAACAAACTTGTCGGAAGACAACGACAAGCTACCACCGTTGCGAAACCCCCCGATCTTGGAGGCCGCAGAGGACTTGACAAGCTTGTCGTACTTGAACGAGCCGGCCGTTTTGCAAGCCATCAAGTTGCGCTACTCGCAGCTCAACATCTACACATACTCGGGCATTGTGTTGATTGCCACCAACCCGTTCCAAAGAGTCGACCAGTTTTACTCCCAGGATATCGTGCAGGCATACGCCGGCAAGAGACGAGGCGAGTTGGACCCGCACCTTTTCGCCATTGCTGAAGACGCCTATAGGTGCATGAAAGAGGGCGACGGGGCCAACCAAACCATTGTCGTTAGTGGCGAGTCCGGGGCCGGCAAAACCGTTTCGGCCAAGTACATTATGAGATACTTTGCCTCGGTGGAGGAGGACCCTGAGTTGCAGCAGAACCTCGGCACCGACCAAAAGGCCGACATGTCGGATGTTGAGAAGCAAATCTTGGCCACCAACCCCATCATGGAGGCGTTTGGCAATGCCAAAACCACCAGAAACGACAACTCGTCGCGGTTCGGCAAGTACTTGGAAATCTTGTTTGACAAGGAGACGGCAATCATTGGCGCTCGCGTGAGGACGTATCTCTTGGAAAGATCGCGGTTGGTGTTTCAGCCGGCATCGGAGCGAAACTACCACATCTTTTACCAGATATTGGCCGGCATGGACCAGTCTCAAAAGGAAACCTTGGGGTTGACGTCGGCCGAGAACTACAAGTTCACCAACCAGGGCGGCAACCACCAGATTGATGGCGTTGACGACGCCGAGGAGTTTCAAATCACCAGCGACGCGTTGGCGTTGATTGGCATCGACGCCGCCAAGCAGCTGGAGATTTACAAAATCTTGGCGGCGCTTTTGCATATTGGAAACATTGACATCCAGCCCACCAGAAACGACGCTATTTTGAACAGCGACGACGCCAGCTTGGTCAAGGCGTGCGAGTTGTTGGGGATTGACGCCGCCGCGTTTGCCAAGTGGTGTGTCAAGAAGCAAATCACCACCAGGTCGGAAAAGATTGTCAGCAACTTGAGCCACAAGCAAGCGCTCGTGGCGCGGGACTCGTTTGCCAAGTTCATCTATTCGGCCTTGTTTGACTGGTTGGTTGACTATGTCAACACCGACTTGTGCCCCGACGACGTTACCCCGCGGATCAAGTCGTTTATTGGTGTTTTGGACATTTATGGGTTTGAGCATTTCGAAAAGAACTCGTTTGAGCAGTTTTGCATCAACTACGCCAACGAAAAGTTGCAGCAGGAATTCAACAAGCACGTGTTTAAATTGGAGCAAGAGGAGTACATCAAGGAGCAGATCGAGTGGTCCTTTATCGACTTTGCCGACAACCAGCCGTGTATCGACTTGATTGAAGACAAGTTGGGAATACTAGCACTTTTGGACGAGGAGTCGCGGTTGCCGGCCGGGAATGACGAGTCCTGGATCGAAAAGATGTACCACAACTTGGACAAGGAGCCACGTAACAGGGTGTTTAAGAAGCCCCGGTTTGGCCAGACCAAGTTTGTTGTGAGCCATTATGCGTTGGACGTTACCTACGACATTGAGGGTTTTATCGAAAAGAATAGGGACACGGTTGGCGAGGGCCATTTGGACGTGATGAAAAACACATCCAACGAGTTGTTGCAGTCTGTTCTTGCCATCATCGACAAGAACGCCGCGGCAGCAGAATCGTCCAAGGCAGAAACCGCCAAGGCACAACCATCCAAGGCGAGGATGGTGAGCAAGAAGCCAACCTTGGGGGCGATGTTCAAGAACTCGTTGATTGAGTTGATGAAGACAATCAACTCAACAAATGTCCACTACATTAGGTGTATCAAGCCCAACGAGCAAAAAAAGGCGTGGGAGTTTGACACGTTGATGGTGTTGTCGCAATTGAAGGCATGCGGTGTTTTGGAGACCATCAAGATCTCTTGTGCCGGCTTCCCCTCCAGGTGGACGTACGTGGAGTTTGCCGACCGTTATCACATCTTGGTCCCCTCCAGCGACTGGATCAAAGTGATGAGCGGCGCCAGAACGCAAGAGTCTGTCACTGGGTTGTGTAACCAGATTTTGACGACAAACATACAGGAGAAGGAAAAGTACCAGTTGGGAAACACCAAGATCTTTTTCAAGGCGGGCATGTTGGCGCACTTTGAAAAGTTGAGAGCCGACAAGTTGCACCGGTCGGCAGTGATGATCCAAAAGAATATGAGACGGCGCTTTTGCAGACAAAAGTACTTGGACACCAGGGCGTCGCATATCAAGTTGCAGGCATTGGTGCGTGGCCACGTCAAGAGACGACAGGTGCAGCAGGAGAAGGAGAGGGTTGCCTCGACGCTTATCCAAACGTCCATCCGCGGTTACTTGGCCAGGAAACAGTATGCGTCCACTCTCAGTTCGGTGGTTACGTTGCAAAAGTCCATCCGGGGGTTACAAGCAAGAAGAAACTTCCAGGCATTGCGTACCGAGAGGTCCGCTATTGTTTTGCAAAAGTCTTGGCGCGGCCTCCAGGAAAGAGCCAGCTACACGCGCACCAAGAAATCGGCCGTGGTTATCCAATCGGCGTTTAGAAGACAGTATGCCGTGCGCGAGTTGAAGCAGTTGCGCGTTGAGGCCAAGTCGGTGAACAAGTTGAAGGAGGTGTCGTACCAGTTGGAGAACAAGGTGATTGACTTGACGCAGTCGTTGACGGCCAAGATCCTGGACAACAAGAGGTTGATGGAGGAGATCACCAACTTGAAGTCGTTGTTGGAGCAGCAGGGCCAGGCGCACGACACTTTACGCGCGCGCGAGGTGGAGTTGAACGAACAGTTTGACTCGCAAAACGGCAGCCATCAATTGGAGGTGGAAAACTTGAACCGCGAGTTGGCCGGCATCAAGTCCGAGTACGCGTCTGCCGAAGCCAAGATTGAGCAGTTGTCAAAGGAACAAGCCGAGTTGAGACAGGAGGTGCAACGAAACATTGAAGAGTTGAACCAGGCCAAGGACGACCTTGTGAAGCGCGACACCATTGAAGTCGACTTGAAGTCACACATTGAACAGTTGAAGTCGGAGATTGCCCAGTTGCAGCAGCAGCAGCAACAGCAGCAGCAAAACAGAAACGGCTCCACCGCCACCCTCGTGAACCCCAAGACGAGGAATGTCAGCAAGCGCCACAGCAGTGCGTTGGCGTGGAACTCGACCAACGCGGTTGACGGCAACAACCGGCCCGTTTCGGTCATTGCTGTTTCCAACGACGACGACGCCAACATTGACGATATCAACGATGAGTTGTTCAAGTTGTTGAGGGATTCGCGGCAATTGCACCGCGAGATTGTGGACGGGTTGTTGAAGGGGTTGAAGATCCCACCCGCGGGTGTAGCCGCCGACTTGACGAGAAAGGAGGTGTTGTTCCCATCGCGAATCATCATCATCATCTTGTCGGACATGTGGCGCTTGGGCTTGACCAAGGAAAGCGAGGATTTCCTCGGTGAGGTGTTGTCGTCCATCCAGCAGATTGTGTCGCAGTTGAAGGACGACGATGTCATTCCGCACGGCGCGTTCTGGCTCTCCAACACCCATGAGTTGTACTCGTTTGTGTCTTATGCCCAGCACACAATCATTGCCAACGACACCTTGTCGCACGAGATGAGCGAGGAGGAGTTTGACGAGTACTTGAAGTTGGTGGCGGTTGTCAAGGAGGACTTTGAGTCGCTTTCGTACAACATCTACAACATGTGGATGAAGAAGATGGAAAAAGATTTGGAAAAGAAGGCGGTGTCGGCGGTTGTGTTGTCGCAGTCGTTGCCCGGGTTCATGGCTCCGGAAAACTCTCCATTTTTGGCCAAGGTGTTTTCCCCCGGCGTGCAGTACAAGATGGACGACATTTTGAGTTTTTTCAACTCGGTGTACTGGTCGATGAAGTCGTACTTTATCGAGCTGGAGGTGATCAACGAGGTTGTCATTGAGTTGTTGCGGTTTGTCGACGTCTTGTGCTTCAACGACTTGATTATGAGGAGAAACTTTTTGTCTTGGAAGAGAGGGTTGCAGTTGAACTACAATGTCACGAGGCTAGAGGAGTGGTGCAAGGGCCACGACGTGGAGGAGGGCTCGGCGTACTTGAGCCACTTGCTCCAGGCGGCCAAGTTGTTGCAGTTGAGAAAGAACACGCCGGAAGATATCAGCATCATTTACGAGATCTGCTACGCCTTGAAGCCCATCCAGATCCAAAAGTTGATTTCGCAGTACTATGTCGCCGACTACGAGACGCCAATTGCTCCAAACGTGTTGCAGGTTGTTGCCGATCGAGTTAGAGCCAGCGACTCGACCAATGCCGACGACTTGTTTGAGTTGGTTTCCACCGACGGCCACTTTAACGACCCATTCAGGAACATTGACTTGCGCCCCTTTTCCCGGGTTGAGGCATATGTCCCCGCGTGGTTGAACTTGCCGGTTATTCGGAGGATTGTTGAGTTGGTTGCCAAGAATGCGTCGGTTCAGGAAGTGCAGTCGATGCGGGAGAGCGAATCGGTAATGTCAGAAGCTGTGACCGTTAATGGTGGTGCCGCATAGATGCTGATATGTTGTTGTAGTATTTTTTTTTTGTATATTTTCTTAATAAATTTGTATACTATTGAACATTAATTTCACTTTTGCACTTCGCCCTCAGTTTTCGTCTTCATCTGCAACGCATGCACGCCGTGGTTCTTGATCTCGTCGTCGAGCAACGAGTACACCAACCGGTGGCGCGCGGGCAAGGTCTTTCCGGCAAACACGTCGCTTACAATCTCCAATCTGAAATGAGACTCTGTCTTGTTGGTGGCACCCCTGATCCCGGCGTGATGGGCGTGTTTGTGGGAGTCATTGACGACTTTTAAGAAAGAAGGCTTGAACTCCAGTTCAAGCTTGGATATTATCGACGACTCTATAGGTCCCGGCGTTTCCGACTTGATGATGGTTGTAGCCATGGTCCGTAGTGATCTTCGAAGCATTTACCTGGGGAGGGTATAATTTTTCAATGTGTTTTTTTTTTTTTTCCTTTGAAATCCAAAAACGCAATACATTAATTAAAACTGTCGCTCTATTTCCTCTTTATATAGTCCCGGTAGATACCTCTAAACACCGTGGCAATGGTGTGTCTGCCAGCAACCAAGGGCCCAAACCCAATGACTATCAAGGTGGCGTAAAGCCAAATCAACGAAACTGTAACGTAACCCTTAAAGTACGTCCTGGAGAAGATCCAGTTACGGTATAATGGCATGGGCCAAAGCACCCAAGTAATGAGCAAGATAAACACGGCAGCGGCCGTCGACACCTTGATCCAAAAGTTGAGCTCCTTGGCCGACAACTGGCCTGCGGCTTGCTTCTCCAAGTTGGAAGCCGACACCTGGTCGCTCTCAGCCTCCTCCTCTTCTTCGTTGGTGAGCACTTCGTTGGACTTTTCAGTGTTTTCCTCAACCTTTTCAATCGATCCAGCAGTAGACGAGGCCTCGTCTTCAGACTTGACAATGAGGTCGGCCACTTGCAATTGGGACCAGTCGAATTTCAGGGGCTTGATGAAGGAGATGATGATACTGGAGATTCCGGGCAACAACAAGGCGGTCATGGAGCCAAACAAGGCGGGCAATTGGCCGCCGGTGGACTCGATGGAGATGACGCCGTAGTAGTGGTAGGCGGTGGTCAACCAGATGGTGATGCCAAACACAATGCCCAAGATGGGGGAGATGAAAACGGCAGCAGTGGTTTGTCTGTCCCAAGTGATGGTGAAGATCAAGGGAATAACACCTGGACAAATGATCAAGGGGTAAAAGTAGCCAAACCAGGTCATGTTGACACCGACATAGTGCAACATGATACAGAAGCCAGCACACCCGAGACCAAAGATGATGCACCCGTAGTGGGAGATCTTGATCATGGACTTGTTCTGGGCCTCCAGGTTGATGTACTTTTTGTAAATGTCAAAGGAAAGAATGGAGGAGACGGAAATCATCTGGGCCGACACAGTGGAGGTGACAGCCAAGTAGATGACCAAAAGCAAAGCACCAACGGCGCCCTTGCCCAACACTGCCTTCAAGACATATGGCAACACAAACCCGGAGGAGATTTCGTACTCGGTCAATGCCCGGGGGTAGGTGGGGAAATCAGGGGTGTTTTCCAACACGATGGAGGCGGACCCAATGATGGACCCCAATGGCCACACGTTGGAAAAGATCAAAAACGCCGTCAAGAGGTAGGCGGGCACCATGGCTCTGGGGCTGGCGGAGAAGGTCTTTTGCCAGAAAGACGAGTCCAACACGGTCAACCCAAAGTTACCGGCAGTCAAGATCAACCCGAAAAACAACGCCCCCTGAGACTTACCGGTAAGAATGGAGCCCTGGTAGTTACCCTCAATGTACCTCGTGCCGTCAAACTCGGTCAACAAGTCGTACAAGCCGTCGAGGCCGCCAATCTTGTCCGAGGTCAAGACGGCGGTGTTGAGGTAGGTGAGCACCAACAACAAGATCAAGGTGTGGACGTAGTCGGTCAAAAAGGTGGCCTTCAACCCGCCAAACACGGTGTAAAGCAACACGCCAAAGGGAATCAACATGGTGGAGGCGACAATGTGCAAGTTCCCGGCAATGATGGAGATGGCGCCGGAGGCACCAAGCAACATACTGGAGGCACTAAGAATATTGTTGGCCAAGGCGAGGAACAAGTACAAGATGTGGGCGGCCTTGCCGTATCTCAACTCGACAATCTCCAACGAGGTGTGGGCCTTGGGGGCCTTCTTTTTGGCGTGGATACCGATGCACGACATGACGGCGATTTGCACCGCCAACCCGGCACCGTAGTAGTATGAGGCTTGGATACCGTAGTTGTACACCATGGTGGACACCCACAACAACTCGGTGGCCCAGGACCATGACGAGTACACGGCTGACGCGGAAAGAAAGGTTCCAACACTCCGGTCGGCCACGGCAAAGGTTTCGGTACTCTTGTGGTTTTCGTGGAGGTATTTCTTCAACAAGATGGTGGTGAGGATCATCCCACCGGCGAAAAGGGCACCAACACCCACCAAAATACCATAACCAGAGGCCTGGTTCAACAAAATAACTGGCTTTACTGCGTCAGACATGTTGTAGATGTGGAGGGGACGGTCGTTAATGAGTATAAGCAATGAAGAGGGAGAGAGGGACGGGTGTATTTATAGCAGGAGCAAGAGAGAGGGAGGTAAGATGGGGATGCTCACGTGCTCTGTCACAAAAAGAGGTGCAGCCATCCTGGGGGCTATCAAGGCTACCGTCGGCTCGGTTGAGGGACGGTGGAATTGTGGATGTTTAAAAAATATCTGAATTGTGCAATTGTGGCATCTGGGGCGAAGAAAAAATGTTGATTACGCGAAAGACCTAATGGAGAGAGAGAGAGAGAGAGAGAGAGAGCGACACAGATTGTTGCAAATTGCCACCGCCAAGAGAGAGGAAGAGGGAGGAGAGTTTAGGCAAGACCGGGGTGGAGCGAGTTGCAGGGGGGGGGGGGGAAATAACCATCAATTGTAGTCTCTTGGCTCAAGACTATGGTTTCTGATCTTGCCTCTGTGTTTTGGCGGCGCAATTGCTACGCTTACCGTTGCCCAACTCCCCATTGGTGCAATGGTTTAGCTTTCTTGACGGTTGAGTTATAACTCTGGTTCGTCCAACGTGATAACGGTTCGGGTAGGAAAGATCGATATTTTCTGTGGGAGCGTATTTCCTCTTGCCCGCAGCCATTGCTTACATTGTCTGCTTATGTGATTTGTGGACCTTCTCGCAGTTTCATCTTTGTGGCATTCCCTCCTTCCTTCTCCCCCCCCACCCCCCTTGGTAGCAGCGGGACAAGTAACTGCCGCAGCCTTGGAACTCCTCATACTACTATTGTTCTTGTTGCTACTTCTCCCTACTGTCACTACTAGCTTCCCCCCGCCCAGCAGTTCAAGGCGGCGGGGATGGCAAAAAAACATTTCTTTTTTTCTCTTTCTTTTTGCAAGTGTGGCGTCAACGGTGAAGGGGATTGCGAAAAAAAAGAACTCACTACGCATTGACGACTTTAAACACGATACGCATTGTTTCACATGAGAATACAACCTTCACCTTCAGCCCTTTTCTTTTAGTACACTAAGTCCCAAATGAGCCAAAGTAAGAGCTATATTGCCCAGCACCCGATGGGAAAAGAAAAAGAGGGGTACTAAGCTTCTTTTCTTTTTTCATTGCAAGATACACAGTTTCGGGTTACAGGGTATGAGAAACTCAAAGACGACACACTTTGGATCTGTGTCAAAATACACACTTCCGCTAGCAAGCAGAGGGGATGAGAGGGAGAGGTAGTCATGGAGATAAGCGAGAAATAGCACCAACGCCCGGGTGGTGAATATTCGAGCCACACTTTGGATGGCATTACACCCAGCCATACTAGCCAATACCAAGTAGGGGGAAGTAGAAGCCGAGACAGAGGGGAGGATGGGGAGGATGGGACGAAGGCGTGCTTTGCAAAGATTCTTTACCAGAAAATCAGTTTTAGTCCTCCTTCTTTGTCGTAACAATGAGGGCTGTCGCATTTCTGCCTCGCCGGCTGGGAGTCGACTCCCATCCGATGGTGCAATACGCCTCTACTGTTGTGAATAAACGTAATTGCTAACTCATGAAGGTGAAACACAATGGAGGAACCGAGATCTTCCTTCTTCGTGCTTGAACACGAGGATGTAGTTACTTTGTCCGAACCTCCACGGCATCTGCGCAGCACAATGGCATCACATTGTCCTTTGTTTCAATGCCACCGGGAATTGGGTTGGTTGAATAGTCTGTGCAATCGAGGGGTGGTGGTGGTGGTTCCAGATTGTAGCCTCTTTTTTTCGCTCATTGTTTCAACCCACTTGAAAATCAGAAGAGTATCGATTTGGCAAGATTGTCTCTACGTTGGCGGGCAGAGAAGAGTACGTTGGAGGTGGGGTGACCATTGCTTCAAGAGTAGAAGGGGGTAGAGAAGAGGGATGGTGGAGTATCAAAAACTATAAGGGGTGCAGAGTACTTATACTGGATCAAATTCATTGTGACAGCTCTTTTTTGCAACAAACAGTGGTAGCGCATGGCAAAAATAAAGCAACGTGCGGGAATATG
>JAJMCF010001066.1:0-11112 GCA_030585045.1 Zhuliangozyma parablackwelliae | reverse complement strand
AAACCCACTACCCAGAACTCACTCCAGAAAAGGTAAAGACCAACTTACAGTTGTGGGACCGGGTAGACCCCAAAGACCTCACGACGATTTTCACAAAATAGACATATATATATATATTTTTTGTTTTCCATTTCTATATTGACAACGACGATACACTCACCTCCTCCAAGTCCTTCAAGGTCAACTGTTCGTCACGCTTGGTGAGGTAGTGGGCCACGCCGGTGAGGATCAACCCCAAGGCACTCAAGCACGCAGTGTAGGTAAACCCGACATGGTACACGGGCTGCCACTTGGTGTTCCAGGTCAAGATGGGCACCCAGGCGTTTGTCACGTACGCCAACGTGTTGGTGCACACCACAACAAAGTTTCTCTTCATATCGTCTTGGAACAAGAGCCGGTTGACCCAGGAAAAGATAAACGGCTGGCCCCAGGATGTGGGCATGCCAATCAAAAAGTAGCAGAACCAGTGCAAGCCAATGGGGATATCCCACACGGCAAGAAGGGCACACCCGATAATCAAGCACACAAAAAAGGCGCTGACAAACCACACGTTACGCTTGCCGCCGAAATAGTCGTTGGTGTAGGCAAACAAGATGGTCAACACGATGCCGCACGCCGACACAATCGACGGGTAGGTGTTGTATACGCTCGAGGGTAACTTCAAGGTGATCTTCATCCACGTCTGGAAGGTGGGCTGCGAAATGGCGGTGCAACTGTTGTTGTAGCACAAAAACAACAAGGGAAACACGTACAAGTGCCAGGTGTTGAAGAAGGACTTGATCTTTTTCCAGGTGTATGGGGTTCTGGTGTTGAGCTCGGCGCCAATGAGTCTTCGGCGCTCAATGCCCACCAACTTGTCCTCTTCGGTGAAATACCACGCGTCGGTGGTGGAGGGGGTGTTGGGGTCGACGCACATGGTGTAGATGCCAATGGGGAACGAAATGACGGCGTCAAACACAAACATCCACTTGAAGGGGGGCAACGACGAGTGGCCAAAGCGCTGGATGATGGCCTGCTGCAACGGACCCGAGATGATTCCGGAAAGGTTGCCGCTGATGGCAAAGTAGGCCGAGCGCTTGGAGATCTCGGCGGTGCTATAGTTGGAGCCAAGGAGGTACTCCATGGCGGGGAAGTAGCCACTTTCAAACAAGCCAATAAAGAACCGGAGGGCGTAAAGGCCCTTGATCTTGTGCTGGGGCACGGCAATCATCAACACCGTCAAGATGGACCACATGATTTCCAACCCGCCGAGGTAGTACCGGGCCGAGATGCGGTGCAAGATCAAGTTGGAGGGGATCTGGCCAATGATGTACCCCACGGTGAATAGGGTGACCAAGTAGTTGTACTGGTTCTGGTTCATGTCAAAGTAGTCGTCCATCCCGTTGACGTAGGCGGTGGTGATGTTGCTCTGGTTCAAGTTTTTGATAAAGTACCCCAAGCACGACGAGGTGAGGAGGAAAAAGTCGAGCTTCATCAAGTACCGCTTCTCCTTGGGGTGCTTATCGACGCCATCCCACAAGAACCGCTTGAACTGAAACCACGACGAGTTGGCGCGGTACTCCACTTCCTCTGGGGTAAGGTGGTTGGAAATGTCGACATAGGGTTGGGGCACCTCGGTTTGGATAACGGCAATGTCTGACTTTTTGGTCGTGTCGGGCAGTTGGTATTGACCGTGGCCGTGATCGTGATCGTGATCGTGATCGTGATCGTGGCCGTGGCCCTGCACAATGCTGGTGGCCTCTTCTCTGGCGGTGATGACGTTTTGCAAGCTCATTGATGCTGAGGAGGGCAATCGTTTGTAGCGAACCATGGCAGTTAAATAGCCAGACCAGCAGGGTGCATGTGAGTGTGGGTGTGTGAGTGTGGGTGTGTGGGAGCGCTTGAGTTTGAGTTTGAGTTTGGGGGAGGAGCAACGACGGGGTTAATATTGTGGTGACAGTCTGACTAATCCGTGGAGGGAGATATTGCGCTATAGAGAGAGATATTGCGCTATAGAGAGAGAGAGGGAGAGAGAGGGAGAGAGGGAGAGCAACGGGAACCCTGTCTAACTGACGTGATCCAGGGGCTAATCGCAGTTGTAATTTTACTCGGGCCGCCGCAAGGAAAAACTGTGGTGGCTGCAATTGAATTCTTATTGATAACGGAATCACCACCGCTAGTCCGTTTTGCCGCCCCCACCACACTCCAGCGGGTGATTATCACACCATAGCAATCGCTGATGATACCCAATGGGTTAAAGCGATAGTTTAACCTTAAATGTGAACCATTGGTCTTTTTCTAAGGGGCTGAGAGGTGGAGATAGCCAGATATTGTTCATAGCCGCCTTGATCTTACTATCCCCCTTTCATCCGATGTGGCAACAAATGCAACCTCCCCCGTTTTTGATCTTTCAGATGGTCCCCCTGGAATGATCCTAGATGCTGCTTCCCATATTCCAAGGGAAGATCCTAGATCCCACTGTTCAATCGTTCCCTCCTGATCCCATTGACTCATCAAATGGAGGAGCACACAAGAAAAAAAAACAAAAAAACAAAAAAAAAGAATTGACAATCGGAGATCACCATGAGTCCAGACAGACAGTTCACCATAGTCGTCAAGCTAGGCACGTCCTCCCTTGTGGATGAGGTGTCGCGCGAGCCAAGGATAGCCAACATGTCTCTTATAGTGGAGACCATTGTCAAGTTGCGCCGACAGGGCCACAAAATAGTCATTGTGTCGTCAGGAGCCATTGCGTTTGGGATGAAGCGGGTGGGCTTGGACACCAAACCCAGCAAGTTGGCAGCCGTGCAAGCGTTGGCATCCATTGGCCAGGGAAGGCTTATTGGCACGTTTGATGACTTGTTCCGGCAGTTGGACCAGGCCATTTCCCAGATCTTGATTACTCGAAACGACATTATGGATTTCACCCAGTACAAGAATGCCAAAAACACCCTCAATGAGTTGTTGGATATGGGCGTGATCCCCATTGTCAATGAAAACGATACATTGTCCGTTTCCGAGATCAAGTTTGGCGACAACGACACCTTGTCGGCCATCACCGCCGGGATGATCCACGCCGACTACTTGTTTTTGATGACCGACGTCGAGTGCTTGTACACCGATAACCCTCGAACCAACCCGGCAGCCGAGCCCATCCTTATTGTGGACAAGATTGACGAGTTGAATGTGAAAACCGACTCTGAGAACGGGGCCGGGGCCGGGGCCGGGGCTGGGGCCGGGGGGTCGAAAGTCGGCACCGGCGGCATGACTACCAAGTTGATTGCCGCCGAGTTGGCGACAAACGTGGGCGTCACCACCATCATCACCTTGTCGAGCCAGCCGCACTATATCCTCGACATTGTGGCGCACATCCAGGTGCAGGGCAACGGGGTTAGTCTTGACCAACAGCGCCAACAGCTCAAGCAGGATATCCTCGACAACAAGATCCCGCTACATACGCGGTTCTTGCGCTTGCCGCAGGATACCCAAATCAAGTCGGACCGGCAGTTTTGGCTTCTCCATGGGCTAAAGACCAAGGGGGCGTTGGTGATTGACCTGGGGTGTTTCCAGGCGTTGACCCGGAAAAACCGCGGCGGGTTGCTCCCCGCGGGTATAGTCGAAGTGCTTGGCAATTTCCACGAAAGCGAGTGTGTGTCGATCAAGGTTATTCCCGATGGGAATATGCCTGTTGAGGATGCAGTGGAGGTGGGCCACTGCCGCGTAAACTACTCGGCGCCGGAAATCCGCTTGATCAAGGGACACAAGAGCAACGAGATTGAGTCCATTTTGGGGTACGCCGACTCGGAGTATGTGGCCCATAGAGACAACTTGGCTTTCCCTCCCGTCATGCCCCCATCTACCGACTCGTTGGTGTCGTTGGTTGAAAAGTCCTGTATATAGGTTTCCTTTGACCTTTTTCTCTCTGGAAGATTAAATAACCAACCATATAAACCCCCATACAACATCCCAGCTGCTGCCATGGGCGATGTAGGCGATAAAGAGAGCCCACTACTACGAGGTATAGACTACCTGATCACCCCGTTGATAGCCGACATACCTTTAGACGACAATGAAGCAATAAGCGCCGTCTCCACCCATGAGTCCAATGTCTACGTCGGGACAAGCAGGGGAAAGCTACTACACTACCATCTTTTCGAGGACGCCAGCGAGTATTTGCTCATCACCACGCTATCCATAAGCTCTGAGAGGATTCAGAAAATTGTATGCTTGTCGTATATGGCCATGGTACTTTCAAACAAAACCGCCACCGGGTTCTCGCTACCCGAGTTGTCCCCTCTCCCCATCAAGCCCATGAAAGACGTTGTCGACATTCATCCGCTGCTGCGCAGTGACTATTTGACTGTGCTACTACCGAACAAGGTACGGGCTGTGAATTATAGTACCCGCGACCAGCCCAAATTGGCCAAGGAAGTCAACTACTCGGGGGCGATAAAAGCCCAGTCTTTGAGCAGCAGCCACCACCACCACCAGAACAACTTCATTGTTGTGGCCAACCATGAAACCTATGACCTTATAGACACGGTAAACAACCGCAAGGTGCCGTTGTTTGCATACAAAAGTGAAAGCGAGGCTGAACCACACATTGTCAAATTCACGGCCCACGACACGGGCCAGCTGGAGTGCTTGCTCACGATCCTGTCTGACGCCAGCACCTGTATGGCCATGTTTATAAACAGCTCGGGAGATGTCACTAGAGGAACGTTGACGTGGGTAGGCCACGGGTACCCCCGGGGAATTGCAATTGAATGGCCGCTTGTGTTTGCCGAGTTTGACGGCAGGATTGTGGTGTCGTCGTTGGTCACGCTCGAGACTGTACTGAAGGCGGAGCTTACGGTAAATAGGATTAATGCCGTTCCAAGCGTGACGTACCTGGACTTGGCATTCACCCAATTGACGTCGGTAGAGAGCCACAGCGCCAACAAGCACGCCACAGCGGCGTTGATACTAGGTGATGGAAAACAGCTATGGACGCTCCATCGCACCAGCACGTTGCAACGGGTCCATCGCTTGTTTGAGGCCGCGCTTGAGTCGCTTGACTTTACTGGCTTTTTTGACGCATTCGACACCAACGATTTTGATAACGAGACGCAGCCGTTTGTCAAACATTTGGTATTATTTGCCTATCTTCTCTCGAGGGATGCCAGGGCAATTGATGCTTTGGTGGAAATAAACGAGGGGAAGTTTGTGATCTCCCCTGATTTGGTCATCCACACACTTGTCGACACCAGCCACAACGTGCTGACATTCCACGGGTTGGAGGCGGCGCTTACACGCATGCACGCAATGGAAGTCAACGAGCAGTTGTTTAAAAAGTATGTGACTACCATTGATGACCCAAGCTTGTACACGAAAGATCTTCGGACCCATTACTACCGGCTTTGTTTGTCTGACACGGAAGCACTTGCCTTTTTCGCCAAAGACCAAACGGCCAACAAGGAGCTTATACACTTGCTTGTTGAGCGAGGCTTTGTCAAGACCGCGTCGCGAGCGTACCAAATACAATTGAAGCACGACACCGATGCACTGGTGACTGCAAGCCAATACAGCTCATTTCTAGGCGAGCATGTGGCCGAGTTGCTCGACGATACCGCCCAGCTCCTAGCCTCTGGCAAATTATCTGGCGGCGACTATGCGAAATGTCTCATCAAAGTTCTTCAGTGCGATAGGGACCGGGGTTACGCCATCATGAGAAAAAACAACCACAAGAGCTATAATGATATCAACAGAACCATCATCAAAGACTTGGCCAGTGGAGATGGAGATGGGGGAGATGGAGATGGTAGCAGCGTAGACAAGGATGGGTTTGCCCTCTTGCAAATCGAGTTGCTCGAAAAGTCGTTTTTTGAAAACACCACCAACAAGGCGCTACAAGATGAATTGTACCACTTGATTGCCGAGACGTTGGAAAAGAATGACCAGCTCAAAAGTGCCATTGACTCACTCCACCACGAGTTTAAACAAACCAACTCGTTGGCAAGCGACAAATGGCCCAAGATCTCGTGGGCACGATTCTTGGCGATTGCCAGAAAGCCGACGGACTCTGATGCTTACATTTACTTGTACTGCAAGTCCCTCGAATTGGCCATGGTCAGCGGCTTGCCACCGCCGTCGCACCCGCTCTTTTTGTACCACCGCATCATTACCGGCTCTGCCACTCCAGATCTACAGGGCTTGCTTGAGTTTGGCGACTATTCTACGGCTGAAGAGCTTGCTTTGGGAAGACCACCACAGCCCATGGGGTACTACTACCACCAAGAGCAGCACCCAAAGGTAACTACGCCTACAGGTGCCAGCACCAGCCAGCTACTGCACATTTTCCAATTCTACTTGGAAAAATACAAGCAGGGGGGCGAGCCGGCGGAGTTGGCGGTCAAGCATTTTGTCGACTCGTACGTGCTGCTTATACTGGCCCCTGTTGCCTTAAAGTTGCTCCCACCCGAGTTCCCCTTGGTGTACCTCCAGGACTTTCTCACAAAGTCGATTGTTGATTTAAAGTGCAAGTCGAGACAAGACATTTTCAAAAAGGCGGTTGTCAAAGCAGAAGCACTACGAACCAAAAACTTGGCCAACGATTTTCTTATTGCATCATAAATATCCAAGTAGCAATAAAGCATAGTCAAACAAGATCCCCCACCAAAAGATAAACCCGGTGCGGATATTGGAGGTGAATGCCGACCAGCAACTTGCGGGGTCGTCCAAGTCAACGTCCATAATCTTTTTGTATAGCCTGCCCAAAGCCCACGCGCCCGTGATGTAAAACCCAGGACCCATCAGGTTCATGGCACCGGCAAGGAAGTAGAACCCGGTCTGCGCAACCGTCAACCCCTTCATGATTGGCTTGGTCTTGTTCCCCCATGCCAACGCCGTAGACTTGATTCCAGCCTTGATGTCAAACGTTTTGTCCTGGTGGGCGTAGATGGTGTCGTAGGTCAAGCACCAGATCCAGTTGGATATAAACAAGGGAAGCGCTACCCACAAGTCAAGCGGCGCACCAACGGCGGGGAATCCCAAGAGACACCCCCAGCTAAAGCAAATCGATAATACGGCTTGCGGGTAGTACGTGTACCGCTTGAATAGCGGGTACGCAAACACAAACGGCAACGACAAGGCGCCGAGGTAAAAACACTCAAACGGCAAGCTCAAGAGCACGCCCAACCCGGCAAAGCATTGCACCCCGAGCCAAGCAACGGCTTGTGGGACAGTAACCCTGCCACTGGTGATTGGTCTCTCCATGGTTCTTGCCACTTGGTTATCCAAATTGCGGTCCAAAATGTCGTTGATGGTGCACCCGGCGCCTCGCATAATCACCGCCCCCACCGAGAACAAGCCAATTGCCGATAGCGTGGTCGTGAGCGGCGCGGCTATCGAATATGCCGCCATGGTGATGCCCCAGTAACAAGGGAGCAACAATAACCAAGTACCCACGGGCTTTTCCAACCTCATCAATTCCAAGTAGGGCACCCATTTCTCGGGGAGCTTGGAGATGTAGGGACCAAGACTGGCTTGGCGGGCCAATGCTGCTGCCTGGAGTTCCTCCGGGGTGAATTTGGATCTGGCAATCTCGAGCTGGGTAAGTGTCCCCGGGTTTTGTTGCTTGGCGGGGGCAGCATTTCTAAACACAATGGAGGAGGCAAAGCTTCTTCGAAGGGAGCTGGAGAGCCGTATAGGCTGTACTCGCCTGAATAGAAAGAGCGAGTTCATATAGGGGCTGTGGTCTTTGTATCTGATGTGGGCTGGTTGTTGTCGAAATCATATTTTTTTTTCTTTCCCTCCTAATAGGTTGGCATAATTGGTTGGCCTTAAAAGGTTGGCATACCAGTGTCTCTTTGGAAAGCTTCAAATTCAGAGTCGTCATTTTGGGACAACCGTTCTCTCATGATCCGGTGGCCATCGATGAGAGTTCTGAGGTTGACCAACTCGTCTGAAAGCTTTGTGGTTGGCTCCTTAAACATAAAGGTCTGACGACACATTGGACACAAGCCTTTGGACGTCTCTTGCTCTAGCCATTTGAAGATGCAATGTAGGTGGAAGTTGTGAGTACATCCCGATCCAAGCACTATGGGGCACTCGTCTCCCGGGTACTTGCAGTTTGGACACGTGCCGTCAAAGGACACGCGGCAGATGCCGCATAGTTCTTCCACGTCTCCGTTGGAGGACGTTGACGGCAAGTCCCAATGCCAGGTCGTGTATCCCTTCCATTCGACAATCTTGACCTTCATCGTGGGGAGAGGCAGATGATGATGGTTGATGGGAGGGCGAAACCTTTAAGATCTGTTGTTGTTGTTGTTGTTGCTGTTGTTGCTGTTGTTGTTGTTGTTGATCTGTCTCTATACAAACTACGTTTTTTTTTTCTTCTTCGCCTAATGTTTCTTGTACACCAATCCTTTGAAAATGTCAAACGAGTTGCCATCGGGTTGAAGATAAAGAGTTTCATGGGTATTCACATCTTCGGCAATGAGGAGACCATAGTCGGGGGTGATGCCCTTGATGATACACGCTCTGCTCGCACCACCATCACCGCCGTCCACCGTCACGCGCTGGTCGGTGTGGAACCATCTCTTGTAGTAGAGTGGGAGGAACGGGCGCAATCCTGCCGATTTAAACACCGAGTAGAACAGGCCAATCGTGTGCATGAGTTTCGCCAAAAGCGGTTCCAACTCGTACGGCGGCAAGGGGGGTAGGTTTTGTCTTTCCCTAATGACATTGAGTCTCTCCAACACCAAGTTTAAGGATGTGGTGGGAGCGGGGTTGGACACATTCACACCACCGCCCCACACGAGCTGGAAATGGCCATCCAAAAACTGCGAGTTGATCATGGCGCCCGAGATCTTGGTATACTTTTCGTCGTCGCCCTCCACGGTGGAGCTGACATTTTCTCTATCTTTCAAAGAGTGGAAGTACTCTGGTTTGAGGACCAATATGTCATTGGGCCACTTCATGCGAAGCGGCATGTCTTCGTAACCGGCGCCGTTTCCGGGCGCAAAACTGCCATACCCAAGTATGGCCTCAATCAACGCTAGTCCGCACAAGTACTGTAAAGTGACCACAGACGATGGGGCAGTTTGTGACTGCGGAATCCGGAATAGGACCGACGCCGCAAGAACACCTCGGGGGTTGACCCAAACATTGCCGCTGCGACCACGACCGGCGATTTGGGTGGATGCAGTCAAGGTGAACCCCTCGGGAAGGCGTTGCAACCAGCCCGGGTTCTTTTCGAGCATGGTGTTTGTTGACGTAATCACCTCAGCGTACCCCAACACGCTGCCAAAGGTGCCGCCAACCTTTTCTCCTCCTGCCAACTTTTTCAAATTGTCAAAGTACTTTTCCATGTTGAAATAGGGCACATCCTTTGACCCTGGAACTTTTCCTGACGTTAAAAAGTTGACATATTTGGTGGCCTTGGTGATGTCGTCCAAACCCCCCTCTTGTTCCAGTTGTTCTCCATGCTCCGAGGTCTCATCCACGGTGTGGGACTCGCTTTGAAACACAAAGGTATCATTAATATCTTTGAATTTCCCCTCCTGGATATCAAGCTTCTTCATCTCAGTGTAAATGTCATCGACCGCAGTTCCAAATGGCGAAGCAATATACAATGGCGTGACGCGGGGGATGGTGGAGTCGACGTTTTCACTCACTCTCAAGCCAAGCTTCTTCAAGCACTCCCTCATAAACAACTTCCTATCGTGGTCATTGTCGGAAAGGGTGCTAATGGCTTTGGTAAAGTTTTCCTCGCCCTCATTGCCGGGCTTCAACAAGTGCGCGCCAAACTCGGGGTGGGTCCCCGTGAGTAGCGCCACTCCTTTACCGATCTTGCGAAACACCACGGCAGCTTTGTCTTTGTCTTCAACGTCGAGTTCTTGCTCGTACCTCGCCAACACTTCAACGTCCTTGTACTGGGACGCATTGAGAAAAACCCCGCCGCCGTTGTAGTAGTTGTAAATATGCGCTGGTGCCCCAGGCAACGCAGCAGTGTTGACACCCACTTGGACGGCTCTGGCGCCAGCGTGCGACTCATAGTCAAACCCCTTGAATGCACACCCTCTTTTGGTCCCGGGGAACAAGTCCAACTCTCGCAGTCCAGTGACTTCCATGGGGGTCCCCACTTCGAATTCGCATCTCGCCGAGGCATAGTACGCCCCGGCACAGAAACCGAGGTACCTCCCGCCTTGCTTGACGTACTTGTATATCTTGCGGTTGCCCTCACCGTTCAACACTTTGCAATACGGCAAGTCGGCCCCGCCGGGCATGACCAACATGGACGTTTTCCTCATCCAGGGCTCGTTGAGGATAATGGTTTCGTTGACTGGGAGGACTGCATAGTACGACGACAAGTGTAGACGCAACGAGTCGAGACAATGCTTTACGGACTCGGTGGTTGTTCCTGGTCCTGAGTAGACTAGCACGTTCATAGGGGCAGTGGCACTGGTTGGGTTAGAAAGAACACCAAAAAAAATGAGGATCAACAACAACAAACAAAAAAAAAAAGAGTTGGGTGCCGTTGAATCATCACTGAATCATCACTGAATCATCACTGAATCATCTCACACCCCCCATGATCAGTCAGCAACAAGAAAAGGTGACATTGAGCCCGCGACCCGGGTTTGTGGTCAAGACAAAGGTATTGGACAGCATGGATGCATCGAGGATATCAACCAAAGTATTTATCAACGTCTGCCATGACGCACAAGTCCCCAAACCGCCAGTCGATTTTGACCCCGCGGTGGTTTTCCCCATGATTATAGACAACCAGTGGGAGATCCCCATCATAGTGTCCAAAGAGAAGGAGACCAAGGATAAGAAGGGGTTCCCGTCGTTGGTCTATGACTGCTGCGTGCACACGCAATGCTTTACTTGGTGCCAGATTAGCAAGGACTTACGGCTAATACTAATCGAGTGGTGCATCGAGGCGGTGGAGCTACTATACTCGGTCACCCTCGAGCGAGAGTATAGTATACCCAAAATGTTGAACAAGGGCGAGTTGAGCGCAACAATTGTTACCAGGGAAGAGTTGGAAAATGGATTCCAAAAGACGTTGCAGGAGTTGAAACTGAACGAGGTGAGGGGGTTGATTGAGGAGATGAATGTGGATGACAACAATGATGGTGGCGGGGA
>JAJMCF010001064.1:15482-32944 GCA_030585045.1 Zhuliangozyma parablackwelliae | reverse complement strand
GTTTGTGTAATGGGGGGAGGGGAGGGGAGCGGGAAGTGAATCAGCAGGCACAACGTGAAAAAGGGAAAAAAAAAAAGAACCAAGAAAAAAAAAAAAAAAAAAAGCCCCAAATTCTCGGAGGGGTACTTGCGACAGTTTGTATAAAAGCAAGAGACTATTTCCGTCTTCTGGGGGAAGAGGGGGGGGAGAGAAGAAGAAATACAGACCTAAGAACCTTCCCTGTCTATCACCACCATGTCGGACTTGTTATCGTACTCCATCATGCACAACCTGACCAGCGCCAGCACCAGTGGCTTGCGCCCCAGCCACCACTACTCCACTCCTCGGGAGCAACACCACATTGCATTGCCGCCATTGGCCCGCGTTGACAAGCACCAGCACCAGCAGCTCCAGCACCAGCAGCCACCGGTTCATGGTATAATATTGCCGCCATTGACGTCCAACTACACCACCTCGTCCCCCCTTTCACTCTCTGGCTCAACCACCCCGCAGCGCTTGACCGAGTCTAACTTGATCAAGTTTGAGACATTTAGGAATAGCCACGGGTTGGGGTTGTTGAGTTCGGCCGTGTTGAATGTGGAAACCACGTCACCCTACCACCACCACCACCACTCCTCTCCACAGCAACACCAACAACAATACCAACACCAGCAACAACAGCACCTCCACCACCACCACTCCTCTCCACAGCAACAGCACCAGCAGCACCTACACCATGGGTCTTCCGCTCCTTCATTGACAGCGTCATCAGTGTCGTCTGTTTCCGCGCCGTCGACGCCAGAAATCGCCCACAGCCAACTCTCGTCCAAGTCCTCGTCCAAGTCCTCGCCCTCGCCACAGCAAAAGAGAAGACAGAGGCTAGGTCCCTCGTGCGACGCTTGCCGCACCAGAAAGGTCAAGTGCAATGCCGAGATCCACATTGTGTCCAAGGACATATCCGGCGCAGCGCAATACAACCTATCCCAGTCGCAGTTGGACACCTTGCAGCAGGGCATGCTGGTGCGCCCCAGCAGTGCGAGCGAGTTTAGTCTTGTTTTGTCGCGCGAAAAGTTGATCAGGTTCAAGGCATGCAACAGCTGCGACGCCAAGCAACTCCCCTGCTGCTTCTCCAAGGGGTTCACCAAGGAGGACATTATGAGCAATAAGCGCGGCACCGTGAAGAAGGTGATTAAAAAGAAGCCATTGGCGCAAATCCCCCAACTCGCTACTGACGACCAACCGCAAGATCCCCTTGACGACTCGGCCTTGGGACGCAAATCCAGCTGCGTTTCTTGCCGAAAGAGAAAGGTAAAGTGCGTTTACAACGCGGCTTTGAACAAGTGCGAGGGATGCAGTAAAAAGAACCACGAATGTGTTTTTGAAAAGTCGAAATAAAGAGGTATTGTGGTGGGGTTGTTGGACGTTATTTTATAGCAGTTGTTTAGTTCTTGTAATGGTATATTTTCGGACCTTTGGAAGTCGGGTAACACAGTGCCACAGTACAACAACAGGCCAATATCTTGTGACGGGCCTGGGGACAGCGAGCCTAGAATTTGCAGCCTCGGTTGCAAGCAGGAAAACAAAAGAAAAAAAGAACCATCATAAAGTCGTGCCGGTACCATCCCACACGCTTAAAGCCTAAATCCCCTCATTTCTAAACTGCGCAGTTTACGGCGGGTGGAGAAGTTGGATACAGAGTTTCATCCCCACTTGGCAATACCCGGGGGAGTAAGCGGGCCATTCAAAGTGAGGCCACAATAATCAAATGTGGGGTGGACGAGATCCAAAGGACTCGGACTCAGCTGAGCCAATGAGTTGGAGTGAGCAAGAAAGAAACTCCGAGAGTCCAAAGTCTACAATTGCAGATGAAAAAAAATACAAGAAAAATTTCCCCATTCGTTTCTTTTCAATAATGTGTCATTTATACAGAGAGCATACCTTCTACTTTTCCATCACGTTGATGTAGCCCCTGCGGCCTCCTCTCTTTTTTCTCCCCACCGAGGCGCTGCTGCTATTCTCCGTCATCGAAAGTAGATCGTCCAACCCGGCATTGGCCAAACTTGGCCCCTTTGGTTTGGGCTTGGGTGCTGGCGGCCCTGTGGCGCCAGCTATTCCCGCTGGACCAGACAAAGATGGCGCCAACGAGCCGCCTGCGCCATTGGCAACTGGCCTCATTGGCGGACCATTGCCAGGCGGTGCAACCGGTGGTGCACCACCACTACCCGCTGAGGGGGTCGAGTTGCCATTGGCGCTGTTGGTGCCTCCTGGTGCGCTGGCCAGGGCCGGGGCCAGTGCCAGTGCCGGAGCTGGTTTCCTCTTCATGCTGGGCGGAGGCGGCGGGGCAGCGCCCGCAGCCAACTGTTCCTCAATTGGCTTGGTCCTATCCAACCATCTCTTGTGCTTCTCGTCATAATAGAATGGATTCACCTTTTCACCAAGCTTGGCCCGGATCGGTTTAGGCTTGCCGTCGTTCTTGCCGCCAAATAACCCATTGAACCACCCGCTTTCTTGATTGTGCGATCCTCCTCGATGGGCGCTAGCAGCGCTCGCCGCATGGGCTTTTCTCTGCTTTTCTTCTTCCTCCTGCTTCTTCTGGGCGAGGATCTTCTCTTTCTTTTCCTTCTCCTTTTCCTTTTCCTTTTCCTCCTTCTCCCTTTGCTTCTTCTCCTTCTCGTTGGTGTCTCCCTCTCCCTCATCGCCTTCCTCTTCCTCGTCTTCCTCAAGTATAGGTACATAATCTCTCACGGTATCATCCTGAACCTCATACTGCTGGTACAATACGCTCTGGTGCGACTGCGATAACCGCGAGGAAAAGATGTGGGGGTGCGAACCAATGACCGAGTTGGCGCGAGTGGTATACTCGGGCGAGCCGGGGATCGGGAACCCGTCCAAGGCACCCAACTTGTTGGGGTCGGGGGTAATAGGGTGGATACCGCTCCGGTTCAACGTCAACGCCTTTGGCCGCGGCGACTTGAGGTATGCGCTAGTGTCGTTGACAGAGCTATTGTCAAAGCTATCGTCAATGTTGGCCACATTCCTAAACGGCTTGCGCTGGGGCGTTTCTGGTGTCGCGGCTTGTGCGGGCGCCGCGGATCCGGTTTGTTTAACATTATGGTCTTGCTTAATCTCCCCCTCGCGTGACTCGGCAGAGTAACCGCCGTAGGAGTAAATGTCGAGCGATTCCTTCTGGTCGGACGCCGCCACATTTACAGATGGCACATCCTCAGCAACGTTTCTTGCCGAATCTCTGGGTGGTCCGTATTTGTTTGCATTGCCCCCAGTCGGAGGACCATACTTGTTCTTTGTAGTACGAGCCTTGCCACTCCCTCCTGGAGCATACGGGTTGCTTCTCGATGAAGCCGTGGCTTTGAACCTCGGAGGCCCTGCTGATGGTGGTGGCGCTGGCAGTTGTTCAAAAGACACGGGCTCTTCTTGGCTAGCATGAGCTGCATCTTTTTCCTGAGCCTGTGGTTCTTGAGCTTGTGGTTCTTGAGCCTGTGGTTCCTGAGCCTGTGATTCCTCTGGCAACTGCTCTTGTGACTCGGCAGTTTTCTCCTGCACCAACAACAAATCAGATCTTGCACGCAACTCTGGTGACTCTTTGATTGTTTCTGGCATCATAAGCTGCTGGTGCTGATGCTGGTGCTGGTGCTGTTGCTGATGCCTTTCCTCCTTCACAGTGTCATCTTGTTGCGGACCGCCGAAACCATCATTTGAAATAAAACTCCCAAAAGACGGCTGGTTGGCATGGCCCGGGGTGTACAGCACTGATCCAATCGATGATGTCGACACGTGTCCAACGGCGTTGGAATACGGATAGATCTTTGCTGCCAACGGCGAATGCGACTTTGCGGGCGGCTGAATAGCCCGGGTCTCATCCACCAAATTGGGCGGCGACGCATTGCTTGGTGCATAACTTGGTGCATAACTTGGTACATTGCTGGGAACATTACTTGGTCCGTTACTTGGCCCGTTGCTTGGCCCTCCACCATGCGCAAACCTGTCAAAGTTCCCCTGAGGCTGGAACGGAGAGTTTTTGAAACTGCTAATGTTGGCAATGACACTGCTGGCGCTGGGGGTACCTGCCGGCGCGTACCGCCCAACCGACGCTGACGACGGCGTATGCAGCAATGGCGGGGGCTGGACCCCCAAGCCCTGCAACGGTTTCCTGGTTGCATTCAAATCGGTAAATTGTTCTTGATGCTTCACTGCGGGCGACGGATAGATGTTGATGGCACCAAGGTCTAGCGTCGACGTGTTTCTGGAAACAGAAGGGCTGAACTTGCTAAACACGCCCTTCTCGCCCGACTTGGGCTTGGGCTCGTCGCCAGCAATAAACTTGTCAATCTGGCCCCAGATCTTGTCCAAATTGACCTTGCTCATCTTGCCGCCAAACCACCCCAGCTCGCTGGACCCGGTATCGCTCAACCTCACAAGCAAGTTTTGGAACTCGTGGATCAAGCTGGGCGTGACGTATGGTGACTTGTTGCCCAACGATTTGATGCTCGAGTTGATATAGTCAACGTACCTTTGCGACTCGTTGGCAAGACCGTAGTCGGCCAACGTCGACGCGTGTGCAAGCTTCAACGGCAACAAGTGGGGGAACTGCAATGGTCCATGCAAGCTGAGAACGTACTCGTAGACTTGCGTATACATCGAGTGGTGGCCAGAGGCAAGCACCAAAAAGGCGTGCTGGCTCAACGGCACGCCACCAAGAATAAACGAAACTTCGCAGCCAATTTGGTTCCCGTGGTGGCGCAAAAACTTGCCAAACTCCACCAAAAACTCCAACGTCTTGACACACCCGCTAATGGCGATGGACGACACAATCTCGCGCCAATGCAAGTTGGCATACTCGCCCTCGTGCGCCACGGCATTCAAGTCTTCTATAACGCTCTGCACATTGCCGGCAATGACTTTCAAAATGATCGGCATAATGTGGGACACCTTGTTGTTGGACTTTTGGAACGGGAAGGTGTTTCTGGCGTACTCTGAGGCAACCTTGGCAAACCGCTCCGGTCCGCCGTAATTGGCAATGACCAAGGCAAACGCCCAGTCACCGCGCGATATCGAGTACTCCAACGCCTTTTCCGTATTTCCGGCTTGGATCAACGCAAACGCGGTGTTGACCCCTGAATTATCCAACTTGTAGGCGTTTGTGGCTCCTGCCGCCACCACCGAAGCCGGCAACTCGTTGACTCCAAAGTTGACGTTGGGATTAAGTATTGCACAAGCAGCTTGTAAAAAGTGGGTCGACTTTAAATCTCCGTCAAACTTCACCGCCTGGAGCAAAATGTCGTTGAGCAATACCTCGTCAAACTTGGCAATGCCCCGCAAGTACTGCGACGACAGCTCCAACCACTTTTCAATATCCTTCTTTTTCGATTTCCCCTTCACCAATGGGCCCGGGAAGCTGGAATAAATGTCGCCGTCCCTGAGCACGCTGCCCACCGATTGAACCGTAACACTTGGCGCGTGGCCATAGCTCTTGCTGGGAACGACCCACACGGCGTTTTCGGAAACACTCCAGTGGAAAATGGGAAACTGGCGTCGAGTGAGCTCTTCGGGGTTCACCACTTTCGGCGCAGCCTTGTAGATGTTGGGCTTGGCGTTGGAGAACCCTCTAACCCTCCCTGGCGGTGGGACAATGTGCAGCAACTTGGGGGATATCTGCTGCTGGCTTGCAACGGGGGACAAGGCAGGAGCATAAGGGTTGACCTCTTTTCCCTTGCCCCCAACTAGTGAGCTGGCTCTGGAGTGCGTCTTTTGGTGTCCCAGTGGCGCATATGGTCCTACGTTGGGAACATAGGGGCTGGTTGAAGATGGCGCGCCTTGTGTTCTATTGACATTGGTGTTGATATGGTTTACACCCTGGCGGTTGTGTGACGGGACCGGTGATTGTACCTGCTGCTGCTGTCTGCTGCTGCTGCTGTTGCTGTTGCTGCTGGTGTTGCTGAAGGGGCTGTATGAATGTTGGAGGTGGCACACCAACGTGGGGAACAACCTGGGGAACAATTGGAGGGGTTGGGTGGGACAGTGGGGCATACGCGTTGGGCTGGGGGGCATACGCGTTGGGCTGGGGAGCATACGCGTTAGGCTGGGGGGCATACGCGTTGGGCTGCAGTGGCGCTTGCTGCGGTTTCTGCTGCGGGGGGAATGCATACCCCGTTTGAGGATTTGGCGGAGGCGTGTATGCGTGACCAGTGGGCTGCATATTGACATGTGGTATGGCCAACCCCGTATGGACTGCGTTGGCAACATTCTGCTGGAAAATGGGCGAGGACCCGGACTTGGGCATGTACGGGTTAACCGGGGGCGGCTTCGCGGATGAAGCAGCCAGTGGCGTGCCCGTCAGATTTTGCAGGAGCTGGCGCTGTCCCAGGTACGGCCCTGGACGTTGGCCCGATGAGGGCAATGAGGAGACTGTTTTGACAGGTGCTGCCGCCCGTGCTGGACGCTTTGGCGCAGCAGCATCGTCAGGAAAGTCCTCAAAGAACGACTTCTTTGGCTTTATTGATCGTGCGGGTGGTGGTACCGGTGCCTGAGTCTGTGCCTGAGTCTGAGTCTGTATGTTATCCTGCGACCGTGTGCCGCCTAGAGGTACCGACGAACTCGACAGGACTTTGGTTGGAGCCAAGTTTGTCGATGATCCCGTTGAAGATGCATACTTGTTTGGAGAGTGTCTTGCTGCCGGTCTGACCTTATTCACCAACAAGGTGTCGGGAAAGTCATACGCGTCGTGCTTCTTTTTCGACTCCTCGAGCTTTTTCACAAATTCAACAGTGTGGGAGTGTACAATCGGGGTAGCAGACGGTCTTGGCAACGCGTTTGTTTGCGGGACATACTGCTGATACTGATTCTGTTGAGTCTGGTAGTTCTGGGGTACATGCACGGGCACGGGCGCTGGCACGGGCACGGGCACTGCGACAGGTCCAGAGGCGGAGGGGAAAGGATGTGCAGTGACTCCGGCAGGAGACTCGTCCAAGAATTCCTCGTCGAGCAACAAATCGTCGTCCAAATCGAGCACGGCCAATTTCTCAACAAGCGGCGCTACTTTATCCAGTTTTCCAGTTTCGTCCTTGCCACCATTGAAATCTGCTTTGAGATCTTGGAGAAAGTCGTCTGAGCCGCCGTCTCCAAACAAATCATCCAACTCTGCCGGTGCCACGACAGCGGGGATATCACGACGCTGCAAGTCGGCGGGGTCGATGGTTTGGGAGGATGGTTTTTCAGCCCCTTCGGTCGCTTCAGTGGCAGGGTCGGTGCCTGTGTTTGTTCCATACACTTCTTGGGCACTCTCGTCGTCGTGGTGGGAGGGATTCGCTAATTGGCCAAACGAATCATCGGGTATAGACTGTTTCTGTCGATGAGTATGTTCCTGTTGGATCAACTGCTCAATGAAGTCATATTGTACTGGCTGATCCGGTTGCTGCTGATCCTGGTCCTGTTCCTCCTGGTCCTGTTCCTCCTGATCCGGTTGCTGCTGATCCGGCTGTTGTTCCTCCTGATCCGGTTGCCCCTGATCCGGTTGCCCTTGATCCTGATGTTGTTCCTCCTGGTCCTGGTGTTGCTCGTGACCTAATAGTTTTTCGAAAAAGTCATCTTCCGGTTGCTCAAAGTCGCCTGTTTGTACTGGCGGCGCTGGTGTTGTGGAGCTTTCTTGGATCCACTGGTCAATGGAGCTCGTCTCTCCCTGCAGCTGCTGTCCATTTTGGTAAATATCAACCTCATTAGGTATCACTTCTCCGTGCTCGTCCGAAACAACATTTTGCGCTCTGGTGCTGTCATCTTGCTGAATGTCGTGGCCCCATGTACTGGCCTCTTGTTCGGGATCCAATTGATCTCTCAAAAACTCCTGCTCTTCCTCATTGCCCGTGTCCTGGTTGTGTCCCAGCTGTTGGGTACGGAAAAAGTCTTCCTGGTCATTGAAATTGTCATCTTTGCCAAACAACTCGTCGATCAAATCACTCTGTGTGTATTCCGTATGCTGGCTTAAATGCAGTTCCTCCTCCTGCGGCAGGTGCAGCTGCGGCTGTATGGATGTAAAGAACTGATTGTCGTAGTCACTGACAGACAGGTGCTGCTGTTGCTGCTGCTGCTGCGGCTGCGGCTGCTCGTGATGATGACCATCTGACATTATTGTTTTCACGATGGCTTTGCCCGTTTATAGTTTTGAATAGGTTGGCCACGTCTTGACTTGGTGTGTGCTGTTGGGCGAGAAAAATTCAACAACCGCGACATTTGGCTCAGTGCGACATTATATATGGACGACATTTATGGCGTCCAAAAGTTGCTCTATCATCCCCCAAAAGCTAGTGACGGAAGCAATGTGAGAGGGTGTATCTCTACAACTAAAGAGCAAAATCAGTGCTACAACCATGCCCCTTTCCCCTTTCCCCTTTCCTCCTCCCCCTTCCACGCCTTCCACGCCTACTTAAATAGACCCACGCATCAATATACAAGTGTTTCTTATGCCCGAGAAAGGGAGAGAGGAAAGGAAACGAAAGAAAAAATTGCGTGGAGCTCGATTTGCTATCAGTCGCCAAAACCACGTCTACACTTTCAAGTCATTTACAACACATACACCCCCACCCTCACTATACAAGTTCTTTTTCCTTCCATCCGTTGTTCTCATTTGCATGCAATGTTTAGACTCTCCATTAGCATATTTTCGAGGGCCAGAATCAGAACCACCACCAAAGCATTTCACAGTGGAGTGGTGCTATGTAAAGATGAAAAGTCCAAAGAGCTACTCAAAAGCCTTGGCTTGAGCTTACAAAAGGGCAGCATCAATGAGGAGACCAGCGAAGGGGAAAGCCAACCACAAGAGACTGCACAAGCACAACAGGATTACAAAGAACCTGCCCCAGAAAGTGGGGTCATGTCCACACCCCAGGTGCAGGTACAGCCCACACGAGCACTCGACGAAAGGAGCAAGAGGTTAGAGATGTATGAGTCGTTACTCCACGTGTCGGCAGAGGACTTTTCGCTCCAGGCTGCTTTTGATGAGGGCCGTTCGTTTATGGCGTTCAAGTCGCAGCATTACTTGGACCGGGTCAAGCTTATACGCGAACTTCCCGACGAAATCGACTTGTTCAACAAGAAGGATATGGCGCGGGTTCGCGAGATTTACGACAAGCTCCACCAGCTAGACAGTGACAAGTCGGTGCAGCACAAGTATTATAGGGCGTACGTCAAGGACTACAACGACGAAATCAGCCGGTGCCGGCAGGAGTACAACAACATGACATTAAAGTGCAAGCTCTCGCGGAGGAACGAGGTCCACCAGGTGAGTTTGGCGCCGCTGGCGTTTATGAGCATTGACAATGTACACTTTTTGCCGTACAATGTGTTTGGGGTCGACAAGTCGTTTACCGGGCTCCCCTTGCACAAGCACGGGCAGCGGGCTGCTCTTCCCCAGGAGTTTATGGAGGACTTGGCGTTGGCGGTTGACGGGAAACTCAAGCTCAGAAAGGAAAACGTTGACTTTCACGAAAAGGGCGACACGCTTTACGTTGTGAACCCCCAGCGGGTTGCCGGGACAGGAGCCTTGTTGCAGAGAAAGAACGAAGGGGCTGGGATATACTCCTTTGGAGACGAGGGTGGTGTTGAGGAGAAGGAACTCGAACTCGATAGTGTCGCCCAAGCGGCGAGCGAGGCACTCTTGGCCGCCACAGCCGTGGCATCGCTCAACCACATCCAAATCGACAATGCAGACAACTATATGTCGATAAACCCCAACACGCGGGCACTGCAAAGGGTGGAGAGCGAGATCTTGAGCATGAGAAGGGCCCTTGCCGACGAGATCAATACCATATTCAATGCGGCGGTGTCGATCAAATCCCTATTGTTGTTTGAGTCGCGCCCGGTCAAGACAAACCAGTTTGCGCTACTCAGCTTGGATAAGGTTGAGGTCGACGTCGATGGCGATGGCGATGGCGATGGCGCGGTCACTGGCGAGACCGGTGCTCGCATTTCCTGGAAAGAGTTCCCCATGATCCCGTTGTATGCGTCTGTTGTGCAAACGTCGAAGCGGAGAAAGTACTTGCAAAAGCACTTGACCAAGATTTTCCTCATCAACTTGGAGGAGCACATCGACCGGTTGATCCGGATGAAGTACCGGAGTGAGCGGGAAATCCAGCGGTTTATGAGGAAATTGTTGAAGAACATACACCACTGCATCAAGTTCAAGTTGATGAATTTGCTCAAGCCGGTGTATATTGGGGGTGACGCCGTGGTGTTTCGGCCATACGGCAACACGGAGAAGGAGAGTTATACGCGACTTGTGTTTCAGTCAAGCCGCACCCAGCGCCGGCTCTTGGGCCCGCTCTGTAGGTCGAGGCACAGGCGAACGGCGCAAACCATACACGTGAAGCACGTAGGAGGTGGGAACATGAGAACTATATAATTGGTAAATGCACGATTGGTTTGGTGAAGTGTAGAAAATTTTTCGCTTTGCACCAAGAGACCACCACCACCGCCACAACAACAACAACCACCACAACAACCACCACAACAACATGGCGTTGCCCACCAGACCCAAGAACCCGCCCGTGTACAAGCCACGGATCAATGTGGCGAGGCTAAAGGTGAAGGACGTGACGATGAACAAGTCTGTGAATCGGTGTATGGTTCTCATGTCGGGTTTGCTAAACTGTTGGGCATCCAATGGAGAAGGAGCCAAGACATGCCAGACGTTTGAGCTCGATTTGAAAAAGTGCATGGAGACATACAAACCCGAGAAAGAAAAGGTGAGTGATTTCAGACACCATGCCAATAGACTATACCCCAGAATCAAGGGTAAGCGCGACTTGGCAAAGGATTGAGTGGAGTGAAGGCGGTGTAGTGGGGATAGAAGAAAAAGAGAAAGCTCCAGAGAAAGCTCCACTTCTTGTACATATATGGGTAATGAAAACGCAACTTTGGATTGTATGTGAAACTTGGCAGCGTCTGTTGGCTTGTGAGACCTTGCCGTGTCTGGCAATCTGTCTGTAACCTCTTTCTCTGGACGTTTGTCTCTGAATTCATCTCGTACCATTTGTTTCTGCTACTACGTCAGGTTATACATACAACTTCGCTACGCTTACTGCTGCGCACTGCCGTATCCTCTAATATCCTTGGCAAACTTCCAGGTTTGGTTCTCGACTTTGGCGTCCTTGACAAAGTCAAACACCACCTTGCCTTCCGCGTCGGTCTTGATCACCACGTACGAGTAAACCTCGCCTGACCTCGCGTCACGGTAAAACAACACCTTCATCGAGTCCTGGATAACCTTGGTCACTTGCTCCTCGTTGACCTTGACATAGTCGGCGTCGTGTGGGATCAAGTTTCTCAACAAGGGCACCGCCATGTGGCTGCCGAACCCCGTGGCCATGGTCGACGACGTGTATGTCACCCCCAACAAGTCAACGTATTTCAAAAACGGCTTCTTATCGGGGTAGAAACCACCAACAATAATGGCGTTCCAAAGGGGATCCATCTTTGATCTCCTGTTGTACAACACCTTGGATAGGTATTCGTGTACATTGGGGGCTATCAAGTTGTCCCCACCGTCGTTGTCGTACACCTCCTCATCGGTCTCCAACTCGTCCAAGATTCGCTCAATTTGTTGCAAGTCTGAAATGTCACCCGAGATACCAACAACAGTTTCCGAACCCACCTTGATCAATCGCTCAATGTTGTTGAACCTCAAGAGTGACCCATATGACCCAACGTGGTCGGCGGCCAAAATGACTCCGTTTTCAAACTTGGAAGCAATGACTGACGTGCCCGTGATGATTGGCTGTTGGGTATTCATCTTGGGGAATTGCTCGGCATAGTTTGGCTCGGTTACCGCCGCTTGGGCAATCTTGTGGTTGTATGGGCCATAAGTGTCGTTGGATGGTCTTCCCCACTGGAACGGATCGTGATTCATTGTTGCTGTGTGGTTGTGGTTGTGGTTGTGGACGTGGATGCTGAATGTGGATGTGGATGCTGAATGTTGTACAGTGGCAATTTTTCTGGCCTGGAAGTTAACTATGTGAGCACATTATGCAGGATCAACACCTGGGCAAAGTGGACAAAGTGGACAAGGAACACGAGGTGACAAGGTAGACAAACAGCGGGGGTAGCTGGAAAGTACAGTCTGTCTTATTGTTCTTGGAGGTACTGGTCATACCCCTGTTAGCTGCCACTACTTTCCCCCCACCTCAAGACTATTCTGGGTCAAAGAAATTGTGGATAAATATAAAAGTGTCTAAATACGACAATGACAAAGCGGCGGCAGGTGGATGGCATGGTTGTGAGATTGCACACTTCGCGCCATCACTACTCTTGTTGACGCCTGTCAAGTGTTGTTTTGTTGGTGCAATTGCGAGACAAGCGTACCCACATGGCCCCCTTGCTTGGCTCGCACCTCCCACAAACACCCCTCCCTCTACTTAGAAAACAAACTCGGCCCCGCCACTCAACACCTGCTCGATTTCCGAGTCCTTAATGACCTTGTATCTGAACCTGGTTGGCAATTCACTTCTGCTGAAAAGCTCACCCTTTTGGGGCTTTACCGGGTTGCTATTGTGGTAGGATGATGCGGCCGATGTTGAGCTGCCAGAACTTGTGCCCGGCAATAACCCCTCAGGTGCCATTGGATGCGCCTTGGAAGCATGGGAAAGACTTTCTAGTAAGGGTTAGTATTAGTATGATAAAACCGAGTCCCAAGCAAACAGCCTGGCGTTGCGTGTCAGCACATACTTGGCGCAGCGTGTGGTCCACCCACAAACTTTATGGACTGGACGTATTTCAATAGTCTTGCTGCTGTTCTCATTGTATTGGTTGATGAATTGAAGGCGATGTTATTGGTGCTTCAGACATTTTTTTTTTCTTCCTTCTTCCTTTCCCGCATTTTGTCTGGTGCGGTTCCGTTGATCTCCTGGTTATCCCAGGGATGCCCTCAGGAAAGAGGTGAAGCAAGAGGTCAAGGCAGCCTTTCCATATACTTCATCCAGGGGGGGAGCACCAGCAAGTTGCTAGGAGGTTTGGGAGGGGGAGAGGTTGCGTTTTTGGATGTGAATCACGTGCGTGGCAGTATACGCGGCGTGGCGAGAGGCGAGCATACGTCAATGACACCTCCCAGTGGAACTGCTTCTCCATTTATAGACCCCAGTGAGCTCCCCTTGCTCTCAGAGTGGTCTTTGGAGAGGCCCTAGGGGGATATACGGTAGCTTGATACGCCGAGGCAGTGGTCACAGCTGTCACTAAAAAAACGAAAATGCTGCCAAACAAAAAAAAATGCACTACACAAACAAACACAACATATGAATCCATCACAGCCCCCACCCACGAGACTCCTTGATATTCCACAGCCGGTGGTTGCCCGGATCCTTTACGAGACATGGAAAGAAAGCAAGAGCCTTGCCGCCATTCTACACATGTTGCTCACCTGCAAGGAATTGTACCATTGCCACAGACACATGTTGTACACGTTGGAACCATTGACCATTGGGCAAGGGGCGTCGAAATGCACCAGGAAAATGTTGAAATGTCTCGTTGCCTCGGGTTCGTGTACCGAGATTGATACCTTGCGGGTGGTTTTCCCGCCAAAGCTACTTGCCTCCAGGTACACCGAGTGGCGGCTCGTGCTGCAAAACATTGACAGGTTCACAAATTTGAGCCGCGCCACCCTAAAAGTAGACTCGTCGTCGTTGGGTGTAGTTGCAAAGCTACCCCAGAGCGTCACCCACCTCAAAATCATCGTTACCAAGTTCACCTCGTTGGATTGCCGCATCAAAGTGCCTGCGCTTCGTCTCAAGGTATTGAAGTTCCAGTCGATGGTGTTGTTGCCGGCACACAAGTTCCTGACCCTCAAAGTATTGAGCTTGGCCCCCCGCGTGCTGCCCCTTTTTTACCGGCATCGCAAAGAGTTGCCGGCACAACAAATGAGTCGGTTTCTTGGGGCATTGGTCCTCAACTCGAGATCCACCTTGGAGCGTATTTCAGTGGAAATGGTGAGTCTACTGGCAATGGTAAAGGATTGGCATGATTACAACCACGATCTGAATGGTTACTGTTTCCCGTGCTTGAGGCTCGTCACATTCGATCAAGTGGCGCCGTTCTTTGTCCACGACTTGTTGCTCAAAATGTTGCCCATTGGCGGAAGAGCAATCAGAGCCAATACCTTGTGCTCGCGGGTGCAAGCATGGCAAAGGATTGCCAACCATGTGTGTATCGAAGAAGTGTTTACAGCTACCCCGGACCGGTTGAGCCAGATTATGAAGGAGGTGAGTTTGCAGTAATGTGGGATACCCACGAAAATTGAAACAACAAAAAGAACAAAGAACAAAAAAAACAGAGAACCAAAAAACAATGCCAAGTATCCAATAACCAAAAAACCAAAAAAACCAATAGCCAAGTAACCAAAAATGGCCGACAAACAAGCAAAGACGATTCAGCGTTTCCAGAGCAAAATCGACTCGGGGTCGTTCTACGAAGCCCATCAGACGTTGAGAACAATCACCAATAGATACGTGAAATCCCGGCAGTACGAACCGGCGCGGGACTTGTTGTTCCAAGGCGCCACCATCTTGACCACCAACAAGGAATACGCCTCAGCATCCGACTTGATCAACTACCTTATCCAAATATACGACGAAGAGGGGTTGACCATTGATGACAAAAGCGCCAAGCTGAGACTCGTGGAGTTGCTTTCAAACTTGCCCGACTCGGAATCGTCGTTGCCCGATTTGGCCAAAGCTAGCATCACCTGGTCGCAAAAGTCACCCGGCGTGGCCAAGTTTGGAGATAACGACTTGCACCATTTGTTTGGATCCAAATTTTTGAAGCACATTGAGACCAGCGAGTTGGACACCGAGCAGAAAACAAAGTACTTTGCCATTGCCGAATTGCATTTGGTTTTGGGCACGTACGAGTCGGTTCCATTGTATGTCCGGTACCTCGTGGCAGCCGCCGAGGCGAACCAAGACGTTGACCCGGGTGTTTTTTTGGCCAGGGCAATCATAAACTACTCGTACTTGAAAAACATCAAGTTTGTCCAAGAAGCACGAGACGTGTTTATAAAATCGTTCCAGGGGCAACCACTTAAAGGCATCGAGTACTACGACAACCACCCTTTGTTGAACTTTTTACAGTTGTTGGTTGTCACCTTGGCCAAGGAACACGGGCCAAATAGTCAAAAGTTTTTGAAATTGTTGGACCAGTACCAGCCCGTGTTGAACAAGTACGAATTGAGCGCCCCCGTGGAGTACTTGGGGAACTTGTACTATGGGTTGAAGCTCGGCAAATCGCTGCAGGGCAATTTGATGGCCAACCTCATGAGCGGCTTGTTTAAGTAGTTGATAAATTAAAAGTACAAATAGGCGCACCACCACCACAACACACACACACACACACACACACACACACATATACACACACCCATCAATAGTCGTCTTTGGCAGAGTCGGCACTGGTATCCCTCAAGATCGACGACTGCTCCAAGGCATGCACCAACTCGGGCCGCCTCGCTTTGAGCAATTCGTGCTTGGCCTCTGAAAACGAACACCATCTCCGCTCTCTCTTCTTGCTCTCGGGCCATTCGGTACTCAATTGGTCAACCAGCAACTCAAAAAAGTGAAACTCCAGCTTGGGAATAGTCTCTTTGAACTCGCCCTTTATCACCGGCGCCTTGTTCCCTCGCGAGTCGTAAACCACGGGCAATTGCTTGACGATGATCCCCTCAACCCCGGCTTCTTCCCATGTCTCTCTAACGGCAGTGGATAGCTCATCCTCGTCGGTCTCGTTTCCTCCCTTGGGCAAGACCCACTGGTTCTTGTGCTTGGACGACGAGATCATAATCACCTTGTCCTTGGTGACGTTGAGGCAGATACATCCAGCAACGATGCGCGCACCCGTCTCGGGGTTGTACCGCTGGTTGTCACGACCCACGCGCGCTTCATTGGTCTTTACCAAGTTGGGGTTATTGTACGCCTGTTCCATTTGGTTAGTGTTGGCGTGGGGTGGTGGGGAAGATAAAAGATGGGGGGGAAGAGTTGATGTTGACAAAGGTTAGCCATTTCGGCAGGGTCGTGTACGGTCAGAACCCTTGCTGCTAGGAATCTATACCCCTCCTCCAAAAAGTGAAGAGCAAAGCAGGGCAGAAATTGGCTTACCCGACGTTTCATTCACCAGCGGCACCTTTGGCTGGATATCTTTTGGGTTTCTGGGATTGTTCAACTGGGTGTATGGTCTAGTTGAAAGAACCCACGAAAGAACCCAAACAACGAAAAAACATCCACTACTTGACCACACACACCCCCAGAATGAGATTCACATCACTTATACTACCAACGATTGTTCTACCATTGGCTTTTGCTCACGGAGACCATTCGCAAACCATACTCAAGAAGAAACCGGCGCATCTTAAATGGCAGGACTGGCACATGTTGGAAGAGCACCAGTTGGAAGAGTACGACGGAAATACCTTCTTCACCCTCCATGACCTTAACGGGAACGGCAAATGGGACCGTAATGAGATTCTAAACCTTTATGGCCTAGCCCACGAAACCATTGTTGGTGATGGGTCCGGCATGGGGCAGAATACGTTGAAGGTGACTCCCGAGGCACAAGAGGCGGTGGTGATACAAATTTTTAGCCTTATTGACCACAACAACGACGGCGAGATTGTGCTTGACGAGTGGCTAAAGTTTTTGGAGGCGGGTGGTGAATTGCCCGACTTTGGGTACGGACAGGGCCACCATTTGGACTTTGAGAGCGAGTATGAGGAACACCATTGGAAAAAGTACCATGCAAACGATGACCCCGATGTGAAGATCAAGCACAAGGAGGACATTGAGCATGAAGTGTTGCACCACCAGCATGAGATGGACGAAGACCACTCTAGGTCACCCGGTATTAGAGACGTGACAAAGAACTACTTGTCCAAGATTAGGTTGGAGAACTTGGCGCCAAAGTACCGAAAGTGATTAAACAAAATATATCCTACTTATCTAGAGAACTAAATGCACACAGTCTCAAGCTTTGTAAATCACCGGCACACTGTTTGGTGCTGTTGCTGTTGCTGTTGGCTTTGAGACACGCTTCGTAGGCTTGTAGTCTGCCGGCGCATTCGCCCTGGATCTTTTGGAACGACGGGACCGCCACCTTGATGCATTTGGCGAGGTCGGCCTGCTGCGTAGCGCAGTTGTTCCTATCGGGCTCAGGCAGCGACATGCATTGGTGGAAAGCGAGGAATTGGTGCGGACAGTGCCTGGCTATATCCTCGAGTAAAATCTGGTCAAGCAAGCCGCCTTTTTGCGGGGATGACGACATTGGGAGTATATACTGGACGATCGAGGTTTAAACCGATTGATCGCAACTTTTTCAAAAAACGACAAACAAAAAAAAATAAAAAAAAAAAGGCCAAACCTTTCAACCTCCTGCAAAATTAGTCACAAGAGTGTGGGAAAAAGTTTACCACGCCCCTTCGGCTGCTAGATATCATTAGACACCCC